>JAOTOL010001495.1:997500-1022500 GCA_034440575.1 Imbricaverruca yamaguchii
TGGAAGAAAAATCACGGTGATCTCATCTCACCACGCTATGACCCAACTAGTGCGAGAGAGACGGACGGTGTTCCATGCCTTTGTCACGCTGTCAGGTGCGCCCTTAAGCAAAATAAAATCATAATTAAGACAGGCATGACGCCAGATAAAGTGTGTGTGCAATCAGCCAGTCACAAGCAGGGACCAACGACCTGCCAAGGTTCACGCACGGTTTCGTAAGAAAGAAAAACTTGACTGACTGCCTGAGGCAGCAAAAACATAACCCACCGCCGGGGAACTGCTATTTTTGGCCATCCACGCCGCGCCACGCCATGCCACATCACGTCACGTCACGTCACGTCACGTCACGTCACGTCACGTCACGTCACAGGTGGACTGCCAGAAGCGGGGCCAGAAAACAACCAGCAGCACCGTCCTAGGCCACCAGCAGCTCGTTCCCATCTGACATGGTACCTTCGACAGGCAGCTGCCGCTACCAAAACGGCACACTCTGTGGCCACAAGTCAGTATTGCCTTCTAACCGCCACCAAGGGGTGAAGAAGGAGCCGTGACTCTAATCGAACACATTGAATGTTAACACAGGATTACAATCGTTTTGACGATCATAGATGCAGATGTTCGTTGTCATAAACTCAGTGACGAGAAAGCTGATGGATGTGAGCTGCAACCATGACGCACCGCCAACCCGCGTGTCAACTTCACAACATGACGATTGGGGTAAGGTAGCTTTCTGCAGCTAGCCAGTTTTTTTCAGGTGTGGTCCACACACCAGGAACCCGGGACCCGACCCAGCGATGGTGATGTCCGCGATTCCACCTGTGGCTGCCGGCCACAGACACCGACACCAGTGCCGACGTCCTCCTTCCTCGCCGTTCATAGTCGGCCGGCGCTGACCGATACAATTCGCCCAACTGCATGCCCTCGTGATCTTGACTGAATACAACGAAAATAATTACCAAGTTACAGACAACGTGAGTATAAATGCGTCCAAAGTACTCCTTGGTGCCCTTCTGCCTATGTATGTATGTATGTGTGTTCGGGCGTTCGATCTAGCGCGACTTTGTGTCCGAATCGCGTGCGCGCCTGAGAGGGCTTGCCAGTCTTCCATCCACATACTCCCATCAGCGCATAACAGCACAACGACCGTTCTGACGCGGGCGAGTAAAAAGCCCATCGCACATCGCCCATCTGTCTATCGCGTAAAAACGCTACTGCGCTGCACGCAGGCGCAGGCGGAGCGGCCAGCTGGTCTTTTTGCGCGCCTTTTGCTGTGGGTCATGGACGTATGGATGGCGGGCGATCGCGGAACCGCTCACAACACGCCACTCACAGCCCGTACCGAGCCGAGCACATACTTGGTACTGGGTGGTGACAGGTACACGGCGCACACACAGTGTGAGGCGCCTACAGAGGAGCCGGACGATCGACGACACGTGTTGCCAGCGAGCGCGAGGCCGAATCTCCGTGTACATCAGACAAGGGACTAGTAGACGCACTGCTCTGAGCATTACACAGCCGCGTGCCTTCAGACATGCGTGAGAGCTGGAGTGATTCGGGTGCCATACGTTCACCAAATTGCACTGCTAAAAGCAGAACTAAGAAAGCGTCATCGCTCCCTAGAACTGAAGTCGAGATCACGGGATGCAAACTGAAAGCTTGTCCATTTGCCACCGGGTACGTATGGCGAGCGGCGGCTGTGGGTGTGATACCTGTGGCTGGCTGCCCGCGTGCTGGCATGTTGTGGCAAACCGAAAAAAGCAATATTGGGGACGTTTCACGAGGAACATTGTGATGAACGTTGACAAATCTCAACACGAAACGATCAACTCTGACCCTGATAATATTAGAACTTGGAGGGTGTGTAGCACAACATAAAACTCTGTTGACAGTTTCCCGTGAGCGGGAATATCGCTGCGAATATCTTTCTTTGAACATTGATTAGGAGAACATCATGAAACCTCTTCGGGGGAAAATGGATGAAAATGAAGCTGAACCATCGCCGGGCCGGGGGACGAGGGGCGGGCTGTCGCGAGTCGCACCGCCCCCTCAGGTTATCCCGGTATAGCCGCCTAATGAATAGACGCATATACATGAAACTTTCAGTGCTCACCTGATGCATCTGCTTCGCATATACCGTACTCATTTTTGGTCAGAGTCGCCAAAGGTCATTGGCCTGGGACTGGCAAAAGAGTGCAATATTCAAAAATTTATGAATTGCAGCCATTCACTTATTCCAACATATAAACAACAAACTCAGATCATACTGTTATTTCATCAAGACAGTCGCGCAGTCTTAAAAGTGAAAACCAGATCGAGGTTACTGACTGCAGGTCAGGCCAATTTTCGCGTTGTTTATCGCGTTGAGGGGCAGCGACCATTCTAGCATCAATTTCCCTATATCGATTGTTATAGCTTTCCCCTGTAGTCAGATAACGATAGATAAGACCCAGCACGGGGCAGGTGACGAATAATGAGACTCAGAATGGTGAAATTGACGAGTGCCGAGACACCGCATGAACCCGGTGGTCATATTCAGATAAGTCCTGAAGCATTAAGGAGGTATTACACAGGCACCATGCTAATGCATGGACCAGTGCGCCCAATGATAGTATGGTGGCCATACTTGTGTGTTTAATGCCAATGTTCATAAAGACATAAAGACATAAAAGATTAGTGCAACTATGAGCCACAAGGGCCCTTCTTGGTTGCACTCTGTACACTGAACCAGTTGCCCACCAAAACTGTCAATCAGCCCTCCCTGTAATACTGAAAAGCAAGCCCTATATTCTCATAATGATTGTCTATGCTGTTTTTAAAGATGTTCAATGTGCTGCTACTGACGATGTTTTCTGGCAGCTGGTTCCAGTGTTCCACTACCCTGCTGGTGAAGAAAGTTTGCCTTAACCTTGTTCTGCTGTGTTTAACTTTAATTTTGAATTTATGACCTCTAATTGCATCATTTCTGTTAAATTCAAACATTTCCCCAAGGTATCCCCTCTCCAGACCATTGACAAATTTAAAGACCTCGATGAGATCTCCTCTCAGCCTTCTATATCTAAGTGAAAACATATTCAATTTCTTCAATCTTTCCTCATATGCCAGGTTCCTTATGCCATTAACCATTTTTGTAGCCCTCTTTTGTACTCTCTCTAAAAGCCAACAATCTTTTTCATAGCTAGGAGACCAAGCTTGGATGCAGTATTCCAAATGTAGCCTGACGTATGCACAGTAAAGCTTCCTGATCACTTCCTCACTTCTGTATGATACATTCCTATTTATTGCCCCGAGCATTCTCAGTGCCTTCTTCCTGGCTTCCTTGGTCTGTTCTGATGCCCCCAGTTTTGTGTTTAGAATAACACCTTAATCCTTCTCCTGTTGAGTCACCGATAGCACTTGGCCACCCATCAAGTATGGAGCCTTCATATGCTGCTTACCTACATGCATGATTTTGCACTTATCAAAGTTAAATTTCATTTGCCATTCTTCGGACCACTTCACAAGTTCGTCTAAGTCTTTTTGCAGCGAGATATGCTCATCCTGACCTGTTATTGCCCTAAAGACCTTCAAATCATCTGCAAATTTCAAAACTTTACTGCTTAGGCCACTTTCAATGTTATTTACAAATATAATGAACAGTAATGGCCCTAGTACTGACCCCTGGGGGACTCCACTAAGAACATTTTGCCATGATGACTTTGTACCATTTAGCATCACTCTTTGCTGTCTACCTGAAAGCCACAACTCTATCCATTTTAAGATGCTACCTGCAATACCATGGGACTGAAGCTGATGTTCATATCTGGCATGGTGACATAACAATACTGGTGGATAGTCTCACGACGTAGGAGGTGCTCGGGCACATGAACAGCTCAGAAAGCGTCCATGGAATTAACGTGTCACCCAATAGTGGTGTGGTAAATATTTCGTATAATTATCACGGAAAGATCTACACTGGTCATGTGGCCTTCATCTCAGGCAATGCAAGACCTCCACTGGCCATGTGGCCCTCCATAAGGCACGATGAGATTTTCACTGGCCCTGTAGCACTGATACCAGACACCATGAGACCTTCATTGGCACGGAAGCCCTCATATAAGGCACGGTGAGAACTTCACTGGCCATGTAGCCCTCATATCAGGCACAGTGACACCTTCACTGGCACTGAAGCCCTCATATAAGGCACGGTGAGACCTTCACTGGCCCTGTAGCCCTCATATCAGGCACAGTGAGGTTTTCACTGGTTAAGTAGCCCTCAATCAGGCACAGTGAAACATTCATTGGTTAAGTAGCCCTCATATCTGGCACGGTGAGACCTTCACTGGCTACGTAGCCCTCATGCCAGCTGAATCGCTCCGATCAGTCACCATACCGAGCCTCCACCAGACTGTGAAGGGCACCACCACGCCTGTACAGACACCGGACCAGAGAACCTTGCCGCCAGACCGAGCCGCCAGTCCGCGCAGCGTGCTTATCACCTACCCCCACCCACACACTAGTCATTATGACTGCCTTGCCACCGAAAATGAGCGGGTGGCATTGACCTTGACCGTCGTGGTCATTTCCGGGAATCTGAAGGCTGGAGCAGCCGGCGGCGAGCAACCGCTCACATCGGCTCGAGGTCAAACCGAGGTCAGTGAGAGGACGACCGGGGCAATGGTCGGAGACAGTGGAGCGGTTGTTGGCCTGCAGCTAGACGGTGGTACGGCAACACTGGGAGGACAGCGGGACGACGGTGAGACGACGTTCGGACGGCATTCGGGTGACGTTCGGACGACAATGTGACACCAGGGGGATGGTGAATGCATGGGAGTGGAACCTTCATGAGACAGTTTTTCCTTTAACTATTGATATAAAACCAAATAAAAATACGAATATTCCTTGTAAAGAGTCTTGAGGCTACAATTCGTCAGCCGGCTATATGTGGTTGACAGTTTGGACAGCTCCGCAGTCAGTTCCCACCAGTCCGGTCCATGCCACCACAGTCAGTTTTCTGACTGGCTTCAATTAAAAAGCCTCCTCATGCATTCTCTCTCTCTCCCTCCCTCCCGCCGAACAGCTCTGTCGTAACAAAGCCAACATAGCTCCACGAATGGGTCAGCCGATTAGCTCATGCCGTTGTACTTGCAGGCGGGACGTGGTTAGATGAAACCAGTTTGGTGACCTATAAGCTAATGCAATGCCCAGCGCAATATCTGCTAATCCTTGCGGAATACTTACACCGGACAAAATGTACGCACCAGTAAACATTATTATCAGCTTTGATTCCTTACATTGGATTCCTCGTCGGTCGGCAGAAGACAATATAAGATTTCCCTTACCTGTGTCATGACTTAAAAGTATCATCAAGCATTCAATGTCGTTCAGGTCAAAATCAAGTGAGGGAAATAGGAATAGCCTGTCACCACCCACCCCAGCCCCCACGGGGGTGGGGATCACAGGTTTGAGGTTAGGACAATGGGACAAAACTGCCGCGCGGAAATCAACAACAGCGAACGATAGCTCACCAAATAGAGAACGTTGATAACAAAAGTTAATTTTCTAGTCAGATTCCGCCACGTCCAAACAAAAAAAAAGGTTGAAAAGTCGCAAAACTTCCGACGTTGTGTTCTATAACCCTAAACATACAACTTCGAACTTTGCGTCTGTAAAGATCATTCTATGCATGCGATACCCCGAAACGTTATATAAATGTGAAAGAAAACTGAAGAAGCACTGCACAACAAACGCCGTCCCTCTTCATCCCCCGCTGTAATAGATCACATGTCTGAAACTGATTCGACTGGGTGGAGACACAATTTTCGTGAGACAAGCTATATCATCAAGAACTCACGGCGGCACGAAGGCATTTCGATACGCTGAAACCTGGGTATACATAACAAGTTCAAAAGTGGCGAGCACAAAGTAGATTTCTAGCGCCTCCAAACGACCTTTGATTTTCTTCGACATCAATGGATCGAACGGCCATCGATATTGATTGGAAGCCAATGGGAAGAAGCGTTGCCAATGATGGTAGGTACACAGTACGCTGAACGCCTTGCACGCCAGTGCAAACAGCGCACAGATATGTGCAAGCAATCGCACCCGCCACATCCAACAACATCCAACGCTCTTGTTGTCTGTAAAGGTCAAGAAGTCACTACGCCTATGCTTTAAAATGTAGAATGGGTGGACACTTTGTCCGACACCAGAGTTTTCTCTTCTGCTGTATCGAACAGTGGCTACTGAAACATACAATCGTACAAATGAGGTGCTTTCTCACAACTTTAGGACCAAAATTACCAAGTAACTACAGGTAAAACCAAAGCAAAATCCTATGGATGATCTGGCGAAGGCTATGGACATTCCAGCGGTGAAGACCAAGTGAAATACTTGCCATCAAGTCCAGAACAATTCAGGTGCACGCTAGATTTGAGAAAGAGAACGAATGTCAAATTGAACAGGTATGTGGTAATCTTAACCCGTCCCGTCTCGAGGGGGGGGGACTTCAACCGCTCCCCCCACCCCCCACCCCTCAGGTTTTTCCGGGATAGCGGACGAACGGCGTGCGGCAGCGCGCCCAAATTTGGCATACCTTTTCCCATATCAATTTAACATGCCGACTCAAAATTTTTAGGTCAGGTCATCTAGGGTCCAGGAGTTAGTCAAGGTCAAGTGAGGTCACCTCCAACAAAGCTCAACCAGTAGTCACGCTTTAACGGATACAGATATTTTAATGAAACTTACAGCGTTTGCTTATCTTTACGGATGCAACAAAACGTACGAGTTGAATTATTTTTATTTTTATTTTTTGACTACATATAAATTTTGTGTATTTGCCAAATTGCAGTTCAAATACAGGATTCTGGCTCACGTAAACATTCTTTTATAAGGGAAAGTTGACTTCCAACAACGTTTCTCGGTCTGCTCTACCCATTGGAAAAGGAAAACTAAAGAAAACTTGAAAACTCAAAGTTTTGAAATTTCAAAAAATAAAATGTTTATTTTGGGGAACAAATAAAAACTATAGCCCTGGTCGATTTCACTGTCCTTTTCTCATTCCAAATAAACTTTGTTTTTCATATACCCCAGAAAATGAACACACCAGAGTCAAAAACATAATGTAAGTCGTGAAAAGTCGTGAAAATCTAGCCCCCCTGGTGGCGCCACTTTTGGGGGAAGTGTTTTGGAGGGTGGACCCGGACCCTACTCGTCGATCGCTTTCCAATGACACCTCTTTCGTTTTCATGCGATGCTTGGTTTGGATTTTAGAGGGGGTTCCTTTACTAGTCTGTCCCACCGCTTAGCCATATGCGAAGTTTATCGCCTCTGTGTATTGCACATCCATCGTAGCACAACGACGCCTTCACGGAATACAAGTGTCACGTGGAATGCATCACGTACCAACATGAACACATAGCTGAGTTCAAGGCATCCAAAAACTGTCCTCACTACAAACAGAAAAGATAGGAAACCAAAGAAAGGCTCGAATAATTAAGCGAATTAGTGAAAACAACACAATGACATCAATTATCAAACCACAGGGGACCCATGAATCTGCCCCCCCCCCCATAACCTTTCACACGATAACAGCAGTGATAAATTATTCGCGAAATGGGGTGGAATATACCACTTACTGAACACTGTATCGACATCCTTCCAAAATAAGCATCGACATCGTGCTTCTTGGTGTGTTGGTGTAGTTTTCATGCCTCGTTTCTAACTGCACCATATTTATAAGTTAAATGTTTATGCTCACCTTTACAGATCCTGGATCGTAGTGACGAACATCCAGAGCATAATTGCAGACGAAGGGATTACCTATGATATCCTGCTTTATTGTACCAGTTCGTAGCATAGGTGTTTGTATCGCTATTTTTGATATCGGTATCCCCACATTAGGTACTACTTAAAAACTCGCAAAACGGCAACAGTCATATGCACAATTGTCTCAACACTGGGATTGAAGTACTTAGAGATGCTAAATAGCATCATTTTCATGGCGATTTTGACATCCTATTGCGTTCGTTTCGGCATCTGACACCAAACGAGAAATCAATACTTTAGCACAGCATCACGGGAGTCTTGTTGCGCCCCATAATATGACATGCTCACGTACAGAACAGACGTAATCTTGTGGTTCTCCTTCAGTGCGATGCGCCAATTTAGGCATTCAGCAGAAAGGTATTTACGATTAGCAGCGACATGGGTCTCCGCTTTCACTGAACGTCTGCTCAGCGCGTTACGCATATGCACACACGTGTTCCGCTGCTTCTGCCAGCGCTATTCTAAGAAGATAACACCATGTTCACACGGGTGTGTGGTTTATCCGGCAGCTCAGAGCGCCATCCGACAATGTAATAATCGACCGGATTTCCTGTGGGCGCACACACAAATGGAGTAAACCACCACTTTCGGCCCGGTAATGCCCACGTGCGATGTGCCAGCTTTTCTTCTCCGACGGATCAGGCTATACCATGCTTGTACTCAGATGGTCTTCACGTAACGAGGGAGCGGCTTTTCCCATAATCCGCGTGCGGAAATAGGCGGGACAGCCGCCGGTGGATGCAGCCGGGCCGGACTTGTCGCACATCGGCCAAGTGTTCCCCACAGCCAGCACGAGCCACGTCATCAAAACGGGCTCACACAGCAAACAGAAGCCGGACAGCGGACCTACACAGCCAATAGAAGCCAGACAGTGGGCCTACACAGCCAATAGAAGCCGGACAGCGGACCTACACAGCCAATAGAAGCCGGACAGCGTACCTACACAGCTAATAGAAGCCGGACAGCGGACCTACACAGCCAATAGAAGCCGGACAGCGGACATACACAGCCAATAGAAGCCGGACAGCGGACATACACAGCCAATAGAAGCCGGACAGCGGACCTACACAGCCAATAGAAGCCGGACAGCGGACCTACACAGCCAATAGAAGCCGGACAGCGTACCTACACAGCTAATAGAAGCCGGACAGCGGACCTACACAGCCAATAGAAGCCGGACAGCGTACCTACACAGCCAATAGAAACCGGACAGCGGACATACACAGCCAATAGAAGCCGGACAGCGGACCTACACAGCCAATAGAAGCCGGACAGCGTACCTACACAGCTAATAGAAGCCGGACAGCGTACCTACACAGCCAATAGAAACCGGACAGCGGACATACACAGCCAATAGAAGCCGGACAGCGGACCTACACAGACAATAGAAGCCGGACAGCGGACATACACAGCCAATAGAAGCCAGACATTTGACGATCTACACAGCCAACAGAAGACGGACAGCGGGCCTATACATCCAATAGAAGCCAGACAGTGGGCCTGCACAGCTAATAGACAGCGGACCTACACAGCTAATAGAAGCCGGACGGCGGGCCTACACAGCCAAAAGAAGCCGGACAGCGGACCTACACATATAATAGAAGACGGGCAGCGGGCTAAATGGCTGTATCTTTGTATCGCAAACTTCGGATCCGCAAACATTCGTATCTGAAAACTTTCATGTCCGCAAATCTTCGGACAGCAAATCTTGGCGTACAAAACTTCGCATACGCAAACCTTCGTGCGCAAACATTCGCACGCAAATCTTCCAGTAGTGTTATGATAAATTAAACACGGCAGGTGACATGAAATATCAAACTCAGCCGACTCCACACGGGGAATGACGCCAGCTTCCCCAGGATGGCGTACAGTCGTTTATCGCAAAACCTTCGTTTGACGTCATCATCATTAGGCATTATGTGTACATACATATATATATATATATATATATATATATATATATATATATATATATATATATATATATACATATTATATATGTATATGTGTATATATGTATATGTATATGTATATATATATATATATATATATATATATATATATATATATATATATATATATATATATATATATACATCCCAAGAGCGCCCGCCTTGAACATATGCGCGCTCCCTCCGATCAAAATTCCTTGGTCCGCCCTGGATTTGCCATGCGAAGATCGATATATGCGGATTTGTGTACACAGATATGCGTGCAAAAAAAAACTTGCGCACAAATATTTGTTCGCACTAAGACTTGCACACATGAAGATTCGCGTACCAAGTTCGGCGGAGATGAAGATTCACATATGCGAGAACATGCGCATTCGAAGTGTTGCATCTGCGGTTTTTCAATACGAAATTTTGCACACGTGAAGTTTCGCGCTTACAACAATTTGTGCATGCAAAGAAATGCGTGTGAAGGTTTGCATGCCAAGGTTGTTGCGCGAAGGTTTGCGTGCGGAGATTTGCGAATGCGAAGATTTGCGTGCGAATATTCGCGAATATACATATTTGCGGTACGGCGATATGCGATGGGAACTGCCCTAGAACCGACGCACAGCATGTCAAGGCCAGACTCGTGCAGCAGGCGGACAGGGCTGGCGGGGTGCCAGGCTACAGCCGTCACGGGCAGGTGTTGCCTGGCACGACCTGCCCAGCGGCACCCGCTGTCCGTCAAGTCGGCGCACGCCCACCGACACTCGGTCAGGTACTGGATCAAGGTCACGACCGGGGCGGCGCCGGTCGTCCTTAGTCGCCACGGCTGGGACTCAGTGGGCGGCGGCGGACTGACATCCGGTGTCCACCGCCACAACACTTGGCACACTGTTCAGACCAGCCCAGCCGTCTCGGACTGTCGCGCAGCTCATGCCCGGCGGAAAAACTGCTGTCTCGATGAGCCAGGCTGTGTCTGAAACCAGGTGGATTCGAGCATCCCTACATCCATTTTTCAATGGAATATTCACATTATGAAAAGCTCGCAACACCTGGGAAACTACAATTTCCCGGTACTTTTCTCTGCAGGGTCCTACAACCATGTCTAAACACATTTACGTAATTATGCACATGGAAAATACGTGCCAAGGATGATAATTACTGCACCCATCCAAGGAAGTAATGAAGATAATGGTTGTGACGGGTGGTGAAATCCGAATGAGCCTACTCATGTGCACGTACGAAAACAATTCGGATTAGCGGCACAGGGCTGCACTGTCGGCGCTTTTCAAACCTTTTGTAAGAGAAGGCGAGACTTGGTGCACATTAGAGGTGGCAAATTCGCAAAATTTTGTGACCGAAGCCCGGGCTCAGCCGGTCTGATGTGGCCAAGCCCGGCTGGAGCCACAAAATAGCTGAAGTCGTGCCAGAAGACCAATTTTGTAATAAGTGCCTACTCCATATGAAGTAGCACCACCGTTTTTCTTGTTAAATCAATATCTTAGAAAACATCACCTTAGAAAAACTGCTCACTCTGAAAACATGAGGTGCCAATTAGCCTCTTAGGAAGACTTCATTTGTACTGGTAGGTATTTATAGCAGAATGATGCCACAAACAAATTTTAAAATGCATAGGTTAATAGGCGTTACTTATCCTTACTCTTTGGGTACTGCAAAATTTAGAAAATCGTGCTTGCGATTTATTCCCCGTGCAATAACACGTGGAATGATACACGACGTATCTAATAATCGTGCCACATCACCACCAGATTCAGAAATCCAAACTATATCATCTTACTGTATCAAAATTGAATCGCTTAAAAACATTCGAAGACGTTGTTCTCTTCCAGAACATGGAATGAAATTTAGCCTCTTCATTAAAGTTAATATCGAAAATACATTTTCTGACTGAGTGTAAAATTCCCGGTGAAAATGCTGTCCCCGAACTAGAGATTGCGGTGTAGGCACGCAGAGGGGTAGCTTTGTATGCTTTTGGGAGGGCACGTCCCTCCACTCCCCACCCAGCACACACCATGTTGACTGTACCTTTCCGCCGCTTCCCACAATAATTCCAGCTTTTACATGGGCCCTATACGGTATGCTCACGCAATCCACGTGTACCCGCCCATTGCCTTCATGTGTTATGCCCTCTACATACATTTTCAGAAACCTACACGGCATGGGTTCACGACACGAATCCTGCTTAACATAGGAAAATGGTCCGTAAAGCCAACTCAGGAAGCATTCGGACTAAATTTCTACAAAATGGTAAATATGACTAGCGACGTTCTTATAGGATAAAAGAGCAAAAGTTGTGCTACATTTGCAATGCATATACTACAACGTTCTTTAATATCTACCGCTACCAGAAAAATTGCCTACGTGATTTGACTCCCTACCTGTGACATTGGATGAGCATAAAAAGCAATAACATATGTTTTTTTTTCAGGTGCCCAAACATACCTGCCAACCTTGATTGTCGGTAGCACTAACAAGGGGAGGAGCTCAGTTGTGTTAGTGTGGTCCGGCAGTACCTCATTTCTTCAATATATTTGCTGTTTCAATGTTCTTTTATTGCCAATTCACATATTAATGTCTCAGTACTTCAGTTTTGCGCTAGGCAGCCTACAGCTAACGCCTCATCTTCCTAACGCGAAGGAGTGAATATTGAGACCAAAACGACACGACCCGCGGCTAAGGGACAGGCAATTTGTCTGTAGAATATGGGTTGTGGAAGACGCAATATGAAGTTTAAAGACCGTTTTGAGGTTTGAGTTGTATGTAATGTATCCATTCTATGTAATGTATCTACTGCATCGAATAGGAAGATTATACAAGCATGGAATATGGGATACAATACTTTGCAGATTATTTCAATATCGGTGAATGAAGCTCCGTGAATGGTCGGAATTACGTCGTTTTCTTTGCATTAAGAGGTGCGAATCAAACCGTGGATTTTAAGAGATCATTTGTGGTTGAATTTTGCTCCAACTAGGAAACCTGCCAATACAAAAGGAATTGCTTTCCGGGAGACATATTTTTGCTGGCATGTGAGAACACATGCTGAAGAAGACGATGTAGCTTGCCGGTGCAGCCATAAATGAATAAAACAAAAACAATGGCCTTGGTACATCATATTCAAGCCATATGCAACAATATTAGTCTTTTGCCATGCATTGGGCGTTCCATTCTGGGCTACCTAATCTAATTCTATCTAATCCATCCATAATATATTGTTCAATATCTCGAAGCCAATTGAAACACGCTTTGGCTTTGTTGGAGTTGCAAATCATGCTTTGAAAACTGTATATCACGGACATGCTTCAGCTACTGACACATATATTTGACCATGTTCCGCTTTGGAAAATTAGCATGCCAGATATGCTGCAACTATTGGGGGGCTTATTATCAGATCATTCAACACATATGGCAACATTCTTGGATGGAATGCTGAAATGTTCCTCACAAGCTGCATGATTATTACCATGATTGGGTTTTTAAAAGCATTGCATGACTTTATTTTTTTAACGATACACTGACAGACTAGTTAAAAGGCTGGCATGTCTCCAAAATATTGCTTTAAAAGTCAGTCGGTCTGATCGGGCTTTCTCTGTATACATTTACCACCTCTAGCGTGCATAGGACATGCTTTCAATTCTCATTTGAAATGCATTTATAATATAGAAAATGGGGAGTGTTGAGTAGCTGTGTAGCCAGGAAGCATGCGTGCGTAATATGTAAGACACATGTCATATCATATGTCATATATCATACCATATGTCATACCATATCATGAGTGTCATATACCATACGGTGTATGGCATATACCATATGATGGCATGTCATGTATGTCACATGCCATGTTATGTATGCACATCATATCACATCATACCACATGATGTATGTCACACCACATCAAAGAAGTGCAGTACACCCACCTATGGCCAGTGCTCTCCGGGAGCGCGGTACACACCTGGGCGGGCGGACGACGGCCGACACCTCATTTCATGGACGCGTACACGAGGCCCAGGCCGGCGGACAACACCAGCACGCTGACACAGGTGTCCAGCAGCAGGTAGCTGACCTGCTCCAGCAGGCCGCAGAACATGTAGGCCCACACATACATTGCGCTGCGGCCGGCGGGAGACTGCCGGCCGGCCGCCCTGCCGCCCGGCCGCCGACACCCGCCCTCCAAGGGCACCCTCCAAGGGCACGCTCCCTCCCTGCCGCGCCGCCAACAACCAGCTGGCGGAGGAGGCGCATGATGCGGAGACAGAGACAGAGACAGAGACAGAGACAGAGACAGAGACAGAGGAGAGAGAGAGAGAGAGAGAGAGAGAGAGAGAGAGAGAGAGAGAGAGAGAGAGAGAGAGAGAGAGAGAGAGAGAGAGAGAGAGAGAGAGAGAGAGAGAGAGAGAGAGAGAGAGAGAGAGAGAGAGAGAGAGAGAGAGAGAGAGAGAGAGAGAGAGAGAGAGAGAGACGGAGACGGAGACGGAGACGGAGACGGAGACGGAGACGGAGACGGAGACGGAGACGGAGACGGAGGGACGGAGACGGAGACGGAGACGGAGACGGAGACGGAGACGGAGACGGAGACGGAGACGGAGACGGAGACGGAGACGGAGACGGAGACGGAGACGGAGACGGAGACGGAGACGGAGACGGAGACGGAGACGGAGACGGAGACGGAGACAGAGACAGAGACAGAGACAGAGACAGAGACAGAGACAGAGACAGAGACAGAGACAGAGACAGAGACGGAGACAGAGACAGAGACAGACAGAGACAGAGACAGAGACAGAGACAGAGACAGAGACAGACAGAGACAGAGACAGAGACGGAGACAGAGACAGAGACAGAGACAGGGAGAGAGACATGGAGAGAGACAGAGACAGAGACAGAGACAGAGACAGAGACAGAGACAGAGACAGAGACAGACAGAGAGAGAGAGAGACAGAGAGAGAGAGAGACAGAGAGAGACAGAGCGAGAGAGCGAGAGTGCAAGAGGGGGGGGGGGGACAGGTGTCCGCCACATAGGGGAGCATTGTTCTCATAAACAAACAACGTCCATAGCTTTCGATAACGTTCTCAACTAGGTGAAAGGAAAGGAATGGTTCGGTATTTTGTTTTTGTTTATATTCTGGTGAACCCTAGATGTGAAAGTATCTCGATAATATCTCCCATGCCGCGTTAGCGGGTGGGCGAAATCGCACCGGCGAATGAATAGCATGTAAAATTGCTCAAATATGACAGATTCGAGAACACCTGATGGTAGCCATAGTTTGCACAACTATGCCTAGCAATAAGCATTGTAAAATTTTGATTGACAGTATCTCGGTACAGAGCACTGGATGTTTAATCGCCCGTACGTTGTTCAAATCCGTCACATGGAACGTGCGGATCACTGTCACTGACGATACAGTTTCGTCACCTGCTAGTGGGAGATAGCAAATGTCCAGAAATGCTTTACCAGTGAGGCTGAATTAAAAATCATTGCACATGCCGGGGTACTGACCCTAATAACGGCAACGACCAGAGATAGAATAACATCCAACACAGCCGGCAGCACCGTCCACCAGAGAAAGGAGTACCGTCTTTCACAGATGGAGCACCATCCGCCACAGATGGAGCACCATCCGCCACAGGTGGGGTACAGTCCGCCACAGGTGGGGTACAGTCCGCCACAGGTGGGGTACAGTCCACCACAGGTGGGGCACAGTCCACCACAGGTGGGGCACAGTCCACCACAGGTGAATCACCGTTCACGACAGACAGGATCACCTTCCGCCACATAAGGACAGTCTGCCACAGACAAGAGCACAGTCCGCCACATATGAAGGACAGTCCGTCACAGACAGGAACATCGTCCGCCACATATGAAGGACAGTCCGCCACAGACAGGAACACCGCCCGCCACATATGAAGGACAGTCCACCACATATGAAGGACAGTCCAACACAGACAGGAACACCGCCCGCCACATATGAAGGGCAGTCCACCACAGACAGGAGCACCGTCCGCCACATATGAAGGACAGTCCGCCATATATGAAGGACAGTCCACCACAGACAGGAGCACCGGCCGCCACATATGAAGGACAGCCCGCCACATATGAAGGACAGTCCGCCACAGACAGGAGCACCGTCCGCCACATATGAAGGACAGTCCACCACAGACAGGAGCACCGTCCGCAATATATGAAGGACAGTCCGCCATATATGAAGGACAGTCCACCACAGACAGGAACACCGTCCGCCATATATGAAGGACAGTCAACCACAGACAGGAGCACCGTCCGCAACATATGAAGGACAGTCCACAACAGACAGGAGCACCGTCCGCCACATATGAAGGACAGTCCACCACAGACAGGAACACCGTCCGCCACATATGAAGGACAGTCCACCACAGACAGGAGCACCGTCCGCCATATATGAAGGACAGTCCACCACAGACAGGAGCACCGTCCGCTACATATGAAGTTCAGTCCGCCATATATGAAGGACAGTCCGCCACAGATAGGAGCACCGTCCGCCACTCACCACTCGGACATACTGTGCACTACTTGGATACTGTGTATTACTGGGACATAATGTGCACTACTTGGATACTGTGTATTACTGGGACATAATGTGCACTACTTGGATACTGTGTATTACTGGGACATAATGTGCACTACTTGGATACTGTGTATTACTGGGACATATTGTGCACTGCTTGGATGCTATGTATTACTGGGACATACTGTGCACTACTTGGATACTGTGTATTACTCGGACATACTACTTGGTCACGCTGTTTGCACGCGTAGTTGTGTGTTTACGTACAGCTGTTTGGTCCAGTCACGGCGGCCGGTGTGCAGACCTGGCGGTACGCGATGAGTCGCAATTCACAGCCGCAATGAAGCTAAACATTCATTTCCGGTTGAGAAACATCTGTGTGCTCCGGTCACACGAGTCAAACGGAAACGGAGCACGTGGTGGCGGCGATAGAGGCGGAGCCAGCACTCCGCTGGTGCTGCCAGGGGGGCCATCTCTGTCGGGGCCCATAAACTGCCCGCAGGGCCGCTTCTGTCAGGGCCCCTAAACTGCCCGCGAGGCCGCCTATGTCAGGGCCCCTGAACTGCCCCTGAGGCCACCTCTGTCAGGGCCCCTAAACTACCCGCGAGTTCGCCTCTGTCAGGACCCCTAAACTACCCGCGAGTTCGCCTCTGTCAGGACCCCTAAACTACCCGCGAGTTCGCCTCTGTCAGGGCCCCTAAACTACCCGCGAGTTCGCCTCTGTCAGGACCCCTAAACTACCCGCGAGTTCGCCTCTGTCAGGGCCCCTAAACTACCCGCGAGTTCGCCTCTGTCAGGGCCCCTAAACTACCCGCGAGTTCGCCTCTGTCAGGGCCCCTAAACTACCCGCGAGTTCGCCTCTGTCAGGACCCCTAAACTACCCGCGAGTTCGCCTCTGTCAGGGCCCCTAAACTACCCGCGAGTTCGCCTCTGTCAGGGCCCTAAACTACCCGCGAGTTCGCCTCTGTCAGGGCCCCTAAAATACCCGCGAGTTCGCCTCTGTCAGGACCCCTAAACTATCAGCGGGGCTGCCGTCATTCAATCATGTGTTGTTCCCAGAGCGATACTATTGTACCTAAGGCTCCCGAAAACTTGGAGCGGCTCCTTCGGAGGTCGAAGATCAGGAGGGGGCACGGCAGGGTGGGAATTTTGGGCTTCTCCTGGAGTATGGAGACCTAAGGACATTTTATTCTCCAGGATTCCGACGGCAAATGTTGAACTTTTTTATTCTCCGAATGAAACGTGCCAATAATGGATGACATTTTGTTTCCAGGATCTCAGTCCAGCTCCAACAATTCAGTTGCAGTTTCCAGTCCATCATACAAATTAGAAGCCTGGACAACAGAACAGAAGAGCATGGCATAGCAGGTCATAAGGCATGAAATGCAGGTTGCAGTCAATTGCCCAGGAAGCATATCATGTTATATCAGAATGCCTACAAGTTTGTGGTGGTTGTTTGGATTGCATTGTGCATGTGTCAAACATATTGCGTGTTATACATGTGTGTATGAATCTGCAAATATGCTTTGAATAAATACATTCAACTCTGGTTATACCTATATATTTATTTTGCCTGGAAGAACTGATATTGAAGGTGCAGGAAATGACATGAAGGAAATGTTGCTGCAAAATCCCACACATTTGTGGTGGAGACCTTGTTTATATCAGATAGGTACGGATCGCACAGTTACAAACTATGTCCTGGCTCAGTCTAAGCCCCAATCAAGGTCGAACTCGTGGGGGGATACTCAGGTAATCGTTGGTGTGCACGATGCCCCCAAATCCGAACGAAACAAAAGCATCGACATAGCATAAAAGCAATAGAGAACTTAATAGAATTAGACGTCATTTAAAATAGTTACGAAAATCTATCATTTCATCATTTGACCACCCTTGGATACGTCGCCGTTAGGACAGGACAATATCCGTACTAGAGTAGGAGAATTAACCAATTATTGGGACGGTCTCGCCCGATTCATGTTTTGATCTAGGATAAAGATAAATTTCATGATTAGGAGCATATATCTTCAGTGTATTGATTCCCATATAACTTAAGAAAAAAGGTAACACTGTATTGACGTATGAATTCCTATTAAAGGCGACAGGAATTGAGGTCAAACAGCGGTCTGGAAATTGTGTAAATATTGCAGTCATGTTTACAAAGGGACCACGCTTTGACCGCGCGTTTCGCCTCGCTGCTTTGTCCCCTTCCCTTTGTGTGAAGATCTTTGTCTCGATTGGTTGGGTATACTCGGGTTGAGACAAAGTTTTGAGAGCTTTCCGGAGAAAAACCTAGTAAGTGCGAGTGAATTAAGTGGGCGTGATTGAAGTAACTTAGGGTCCAGTAAAGGGGTGTAAGTATGCTTGTAAGTAAGCGGCTTGTATGCTTTTTATCAATCATCTTTTTTTGGGCTCCGACACCAGTAGCTTTCTGTTTTTTTTAGGCGAGTGGGGTGGGGTCCGAGGCCAATTTTTTTTTTATTCTCCGACTCCATGGGCAGGAATATCTTCTTTTTCTTGGAGGGCTCCGATACAATTTTTTTATTCTCCGACTCCTGGTCAGCGAACCACTTTTCCCACGCTGGGGCACGGCCAACCATACCTGACATCAGCCCCTGACCAGACACGCGTGACTTCGTGATGCTGCGCTTGACACCAGGGAAAAGATGAGAGAGAACAAAATCAGTACGCCGGAAAGCATTATGCATTCGGGAACTTCTTTCGACATTATCCTCCTGGAGTTATTCCATGCTATGGTCAGCCATCAGATGACCATAACAGGTCATCCGATGGCTGATGGTCTGTTATGGATCATCAGACATCCATGATGGCTGATAATCAATAACAGATCATCAGCCATCGGATCTGTTATGCCATCCTCCGTGCAATATCCTCCGTGTCATTGCACGGAGGATAATTGTCATTATCCTCCGTGCAATGACAATTACAACACGCTAACGACAAGGCGACTGTACACAAGCTAGTCGATTTGGGAACATAGTTGGCATGTTTTAGAAAATTCCCTGAAGCACTCTAATGTTCTCAAATACTTCAGCACAATCACGAAGCCAATCTGAAAACAGAGCATGGTTCCCGCACGAATATGAAATAACCCATTTAAATTACCATTCATGGTGCACTTGATGCATCTGTTGGGCAATGCTTACGTTGTTCCCGAATTTTGTCGTGGGAAATCATCAAATAGAAAATCACCCAGTTGCTGACGTCATGCCAGCAGTCATGTATCACCCGGCGGTCGTTGTTAACAGTCGGTGGAAGTGCTTAGTTGGCGACTGGCTGAGCAGGCACATCACCGACTGGATAAGTGGGGGAAGTTGGTGGGGGGGGGGGGGGACACGCCAGCGGTCTTCAGTCCGGAGGTAGCCCGCGAATGGAGGTCGAGTTTATATCAACCTTGCCCTTTTCCGCAGCAGCGCCGGAGGGCATGGACCACTGCACGCTCTCCGGGTGTAGTGGTCCATGGCCTCCGGGGCATGGACGCCCTCTATGCCAGGGCGCTTTAAACAGCCTCTTCGGCGGCGGTGAGGAGACCTACTACGAGTTGTGTTGGTGTTGGGAGAGGAGCTGCAGGACCGGCATGCCGACTGCACGGCGGCCCGCCCGGGGCGAGTCTGAAAGTAGACCTCAGGGACTTCCCGGCCCTTCCCAGTGCACCGCCAGTCGGCGAGGTCTGGCCGTGTGCCAAACTGACTGGGCCCGTGTTGGTTGCCACAAGGCCGAGTCGGGTGTACGAAACGGCCACCTCTGGTGACGGCACACCTGCAGACACGTAACATACACCCGCTGGTGGCTGACCCAGGTCTGACGGCGCATATTCGACACTGTCCTAATGCTGCACAACTGCAGTGCGGGCAATGTCCCTGGCACACTCCTTTTAGAAATGATACGGGCCGGTAATATCCCCCAGCACTAGAGAAAACGCAAAAATGTCATGCACGAGTGATAATTAGATCAAACTTTCCGCGTTGCTATGTGGTGGTTGTTGGTTTTACGACACATCGACCGATGAGTGAGTCATGTACCGTCGCCAATCTCTCACGCCGATTGGTCAAGGGCGAATAGTAGCAACAGGTGAGACACAAACCCACAATTTTTCGATCATGAGACGAGTAACTTACCCCTAGACTACTCGTTCTCGCGTTGCTACGTACATAGTGGACCGTTTTTATCCTCGCCAGCCTCGGAACTGGGTGTGGCTCAACCTGTATTCCGAAAACCTACTGGAGTAACGATAAATTCTGATAAACCATAAGTGCCTACAAACCTCTGACTTCGAAAATAAATAAGCACAGAAGGTGGATAATCAAACCATACCACGACAACCATACCAAAGAACCATAGTCTCAGCAACAAAACCATTAATTAGGAACATCCGAGCATACGGCGCGATCAGGGGGGGTGGCGGACCAGCGAGGGTAGGAGGCCGGCCGACCGTAGAACTTCCCCGCCGCAGGCACAAGATAGGGCACCAAACAGTGTGAAGCAATGTGTGGACCGACCACAACTGAACTCCCTTGACAGCCCGTGAAGGCATGTATCGTACCTCAACCTCAAAGCCCCATGCCATATTGCCGGATTAGGTATGGCGCCACGGTGTTTCACGGTTCTTATGTTTCACAGCCTTCTCGCTCAGTATATGCTGCATATGTAAGACGACTTACATTTGTCAAAACGGCGTTTGTACGGTCGCGGACCGGACCAGCCTGCCAGACGATTCGCCACAGCCGTCCGAAACAGAAAGCTGCGGGAAGCCCCCTAGACCGTGACGGAACAAACAAGCCCATTCTGGTCGGGCGACGACACCGAGCACACCCATCGTCTATACCCGGCACACCCATCATGCGTGATATAAATACCGCTCTGACGGGCGGTCGGCAGGACATTCAACGAAAAGATTCAACGCTGAACATTCGACGGGGCCGACAGGAAGCCGACAGTACACGAAGTCCTTTGGATTGTGACATGAGCTGTGCAATGACTGAACCTTCGCGGCATGGCCACGCCGGCCATGTGAGTGAAACTGTGAATGTACCACGCACAACTGTCCGTGAACTGACCCGACCGCCACTGGTGACATGGCATCGGCATGGCCCTAGTCAGCGAAGGATGATAAAATCATCCCTGGTGGGGCAGATCAAGGCAATGGGAGGGAGCAGTTGGAGCCAGCTGGGCGTCAGTGAAGGCGAGTGAGTGTGTGAGTGAAGCGTAAAGGTTAGGCCCTGGAGCGGGCACGTAACCCAATGGATAAATGTGTATGTAAGTGCGTTTGAAAGAGGATGGGGGGGTGGAAGATTGTAAGGTGGTAGGTAAGGTTTCCTAAATTGCACGGTGGTAGGATAGGTAAGCTTTCTTTCTTCTCTGTTCATTCACTGCACTTGTGAAACATATAACTTGGAAAAGGCGCATGTTCCATTAGTTCGGGGCATTACACGACAAATCGACATGTGACCTGCACCCTCACACCTCAGATTTTGATGAAAATGGTTCTATAGGGTTATCAGCATCGCTGAACACGCCTGTGCCATTTTGAAGTCTCTTAGGTTTACCGTTTTCTAGTTATGAACTATATAATTTTTACATTTTGCACTGACATGACTATCTTTGGTGCTAATTTTCTCTGAGTCATTTTTTAGTAACTGAACAAATTTATACGTCAAAATGAAGACAAAACATTGAAGAATATGACTATGCCACCACTTAAACTTTCATTACGTAATTTTTGCCGACTCTAGCCAAATAAAAAATTGAAAAGAAATAAAAACATTTTTCCCCCTCCGATATCGTATTTTTTCTCACTTTCATATGAAAGAGCGTAGTTTTTTACCCTAGAAACATAAATAAAAAAGTGGTTATCGACTTGGAAAGACGAATCAAATGCGGTGAATGCGGGCGCTGCGCTCACCGGACCGGCGCGCGCTGCCGCTGCCTCGCGATACGCCTGCCGGGGGGAGGGGGAGGGGAAGGGGGAGCCGAGAGTGGGATGTCAACAAAGGAGACGCGCGTCCCAGGAGGATGATATGGGAAACGTCACTGCCACCTCCCCCTGGCCCCCACGCGTACTGCGCAGTATGCGTGTTCACTCAGGGGGTGAGTCTGTGAAACTAAGCACAAAGCAAGAGCTCGGGGAGGCTTGAGAACGGCGTCCAAAACACTTGTCAGTCAAGTCGGTGATACGAGGATCACAGAGACAACTTTGTTGTGCTGCAACTGCCGTACCAGGCTGACAAAGGACCCCAAAAGCCTCCCCGAAGCTGAAACGGCACCGGAAAGTCTTGCGTCCAGCAGTGAAGAGCTGTGCGACAATGTCAGGAGCACTCCGGAACACTCCGGGGGCACAACAAGCTCTGAGTACCGGGATTCTGATACTGCGGAGCAGAATGTTCAGCTTGTTTTGGAAGATTTCGGAGAATCTCCGGTGCAGAAAAGTGAGTACTAGTTGTTTTCTTTGGATTACTTTTTCCTTTTTGGCGCATCTAAAACACCATGCTTTACATTCAGCATTTTGCATGTACGTGTATTTCCATACACATTACCCATCCAAATATACATTGGCTAAACCAACTACACATTTTACAAATATAATATATTTTGTAAATGACCCTCTAAAATAAGTATTTCTTTCGCTGCAGGACGCATACATGCATCGACGAGAAAATCCCTGGGATCAAAAAAGTTGAAAAGTGTCACAACATCGCTCAAACGCAAACTGGAGCGATCTTTAGGCGTGGATATTCCGACTCCGGGTACCACTCCGGTGAAGAAAAATCGACTGGAAAAGGAGAAGGATCTGGAAAGGTATTTTTTAAATTCAGGTGCCGTGCTTGTAGAATGCAGACAGGAAAGTTTCAAACAAAAGGATGTGCCATATTACCCTAGGTCCTATATCTTGAAATTCGTTGTGTATATTGATGGGAGGATGGAGGTATGTTTCAAATACGTATAACTAGATACACGCACAAATGGATACGAAACAGATAGAGAGAAGCCATTAGGATCATTCTTGACTAAAAAGCTTAATTATATAGGTACCGTACAAATAAATAAATAATGTACGGTCAAATGTTACGCTAAGACCATTTTAAATCTTGTATGCAATAAATCCTGGATTATTGCAGCTATAAAAAATGCATAGCTTTAGTCTTGATAAACATAAACGTCTCGCACTGTTATTAATATTTTTTTCGCAAATTTTCTTGACAGGGACCATTTTTATTTTCAGATACGAGCGCCTGATGGATGAGTTGAAAGAGGAGTTTCAAACGTCAACCGACCCTCAGCGCTGCCTGCGGATCCTCACGTTGTCTCCTTTTTCGGTAGAAAAAAACCGCTGAGTTTTTTGGAACCACTTGGTACATGGTGCGTCGAAGCTTTCAACTCAAAGCGGAAAAGGGAATTTTGCCCGAGATACCACCCTACTCCAAGGGTAGAAAAATATCTGAGGAGGAATGCCAAAAGGTTAAATCCTTTTACGAATCTGACGAAGTGAGTAGAATATGTCCTGGGAAAAAAGACTATGTGACGGTAAGAGATGAGAATTGGGTTAAAGTAAAGAAGCAGAAACGTTTGATTTTAGGTAATTTGCAGGAAATTTACCAACTTTATAAAGAGAACGGTAGCAACCCGCGCATTGGGTTTTCGAAGTTCGCCAGCCTCCGCCCCAAACACTGTGTCCTGTTGGGAAGCAACGGCACTCATACGGTTTGTGTATGTTGCTATCACCAGAACGTGAAGCTAATGTTAGCGTCTCTGGGCTTAAGAGACATTACCTACAAGGACCTGTTGAAGCACGCGGTTTGTGATGTCGGGATGGAAGCCTGTATACTGCAAAAGTGTGAAAACTGTCCAGGTCAGGACGGTGTCAGGTAATATTTGATCGACACTTTAAATGCGCAGGCAGGGGAAATCTCAGACTTGGTGGACGAAGTCAGATTTAGTCAGTGGCTAAGCACGGATCGTTGCACTTTGACCGAAATTGTTCTTCCTATGGACGAGTTTCTTGACAAACTGTCTGACGCCATTGTGACACTTACTCGGCATCATTTCACGAGTCAGCATCAAAGCAAATATTTCGACGATCTAAAAAGCAGCTACCTGAGCATGAAGCACTGATCATATTATATTTTTCAGAAAACTACACTTTTGCAGTTCAAGACGAAATTCAGTCATATCACTGGAACGCACCACAGTGTACCGTTCATCCGTTTGTTGTTTATTGACGAGAGGCTGGAAAGATTGAATGCCACAGTTTTTGCGTGTTATCAAACGAACTGAAGTATGACACCGTCGCTGTGCACACATTCTTGCAGCACATTGTACCGAAAGTGAAAGGCATAGTCCCGAACTTGAAAAAGATTCATCATTTTTCGGATGGGTCAGCTGCCCAGTACAAGAATAAGTTTAATTTCGTGAATGTGAGTTTTCATGATGAGGATTTCGGAGTCCAGTGCGATTGGAATTTTTTTGCAACGTCGCATGGGAAAAATTCGTGCGACGGTGTTGGGGGTACACTGAAAAGGGTTGCAGCTAGCGCCAGTCTTTCGCGGACACACTCGGACCACATTCTTACTGCGGAAAAGCTATGTAAAGTGCTACAGGAAAAGGGTAATTTGCATACCGAGTGCTGCTTTGTAGCGAAAGAAGAGGTTAGTCGTACACGGCATGAGCTTGGCGATAGACTGTCAA
>JAOTOL010001495.1:1025000-1170000 GCA_034440575.1 Imbricaverruca yamaguchii
CGGGTCGGGTCGGGTCGGGTCGGGTCGGGTCGGGTCGGGTCGGGTCGGGTCGGGTCGGGTCGGGTCGGGTCGGGTCTGGTCTGGCATGGTCTGGTATGATCTGGTATGGTATTGTCTTGTCTTGTCTTGTCTTGTCTTGTCTGGTCCGGTCTGGTCTGGTCTAGTCTGGTCTGGTTTGGTTTGGTCTGGTCTGGTCTGGTCTGGTCTGGTCTGGTCTGGTCTGGTCTGGTAGGGTTGGGCCGGGCCGGGCGTGACATTACTCAATCATACCGTATGGTCGGAGCCATTCGCCGTGAATACGCACAAAGTGAGTCGTGGGTCACCGACAAACAAATAATAATACGGAGTTTCTCTTTCTTCTCCATTTTCGCCTTGTAATTCTTGAACGCGTCCGGGAAACGAGAATGCTTCTCATGATTTCACCATCCCTACCCTATTGGCTGGGCCCCTTGTGACTCAGAAGTATCATAGCCATTGCAGTCCGCTCTGTAGATCCATCGTGTTCGCCGTGGCATTAGCACAGTGATCCGTGACCGCATAATCGTAAACCTGAATGTCTGCAATCTTAATAGCCAAGCCAAGGATGTAATCAAATCTGAACGTCCCAGAGCTTCACGTTCTGCATACATGCTAGGAGAAAAAATGACGTCACTCACCTTCGAACGTGACGTCGTCATGGGTCGGGCCGATGCCGCCGGAAGTGATGACGAAGTCGAACCGTGCCGAGAAGGCGCGTACTTCATCAGCTATCACGGGCACACTGTCGGGAATGACGGACACCTGCGGCACGAGTCCGTACAGGGTACCAGGGTAGGGTACCGTCCCCCGTACACCAGGGCCGGATACAGTCCCCCGTACACCAGGGCCGGATACAGTCCCCCGTACACCAGGACCGGGTACAGTCCCCCGTACACCAGGGCCGGGTACAGTCCCCTGTACACCAGGGTAGGGTACAGTCCTCCATACCCCAGGGCCGGGTACAATCCCCTGTACGCCAGGGCCGGGTGCAGTCCCCTGTACACCAGGATCGGGTACAGTCTCCCGTACACCAGGGCCGGGTACAGTCCCCCGTACACCAGGGTAGGGTACAGTCCCCCGTACACCAGGACCGGGTACAGTTCCCCGTACACCAGGGCCGGGTACAGTCCACCGTACACCAGGGTAGGGTACAGTCCCCTGTACACCAGGACCGGGTACAGTCCCCCGTACACCAGGACCGGGTACAGTCCCCCGTACACCAGGACCGGGTACAGTTCCCCGTACACCAGGGCCGGGTACAGTCCACCGTACACCAGGGTAGGGTACAGTCCCCTGTACACCAGGACCGGGTACAGTCCCCCGTACACCAGGACCGGGTACAGTCCCCCGTACACCAGGGTAGGGTACAGTCCTCCGTACACCAGGACCGGGTACAGTCCCCCGTACACCAGGGCAGGGTACAGTTCCCCGTACACCAGGGCAGGGTACAGTCCTCCGTACACCAGGACCGGGTACAGTCCCCCGTACACCAGGGCAGGGTACAGTTCCCCGTACACCAGGGCCGGGTACAGTCCCCTGTACACCAGGATCGGGTACAGTCTCCCGTACACCAGGGCCGGGTGCAGTCCCCGCACCCAAAACATTAGTACAAAATCAGCGACCAATGAATTTATTTCAGTGAATGCAAGGTAAACAACGTTTGTGAACATCAAAGTACAATTGGTTAAGACTCCTACTCGCTCTAGCCGATCATTACTGTTCTGTTGGTAGCCACATAGATGGTGTTGCCGTCTAGCAAAAAAAACTGGCGCATACGAATTCGGTGCAAAATATTATTGTCTGCTAATATTTGCGTCAGTTAGTTTTTTGTCGAATCAGGTGTTCGGCTACCATTTTCCTCTCCCATCCCTCACCCAGGAGCGTACCCAGCCGCTTCTCGAGGGCACACAGCCCCTGGCTCGGACATGTGTGGACAGTCGTGTCCACATGGTGTAGGCATGTGGACACGACTCGTGTTGAATGCCTTCATGGAACACGACTCGCGTTGCTTCCATGAAGGCAGTGGGAATGTTCTTTGCTCATCAGTAATTTTCCATTGTCGTGTAGTTCACCTGAACATGTGTCGTACTTCCATGCGACTAGACAAGCTCGGACTCCACCTAAGCTGCAATAAAAGACTTCCCGGACTAATGAATTGTCTTGTATTTGCCGATAACACTCTCCAGACATTGGTATCGTTCACAGGGGTGAAGAAAAAACACATCTGGGACTGTTGTTGTTTTCGGATGTCAGCGCTGTCATCTGTGGGAAATGCTCTCATGTGGCACTAGACAACTTCATCCTCCCAATAATTCCTTGCTACGAGCGATGGTGAGCCAGAGTGAATCTACTGTAATGGAAACACTATACAAATACACTAAACGACATGACCCGGTTACGCCCGACCTGCTACATTTTTTAAACTTGGAACTGTTCATTTGGAACTTTTCAAGTCAGAGTTTTTATTTGGGCCAAACAGATACTCTTTTCATTTGAATTTCGTCGAATTTTCATCACAATATTTTCGATGAAGTGCAAGTGCAATGAATATTGCCATTGCATTGCCGTTGAAATATTGCATTTATCCCATCATCCACATTCGACGGGTACAAATAGGATTTGGGAGTTTAAGGTGCAATAAAACCACTTGGGTCGTGCAATCAGCGTAGGGATAATGCTTATTGCAACAGGTATTGGCCAAGTCCCATCTAAATGTGGTAATTTTCGCGCCCGAGCATGCAAAGCATCGGCGTTGAAGGTTGGTTGGTTGGTTATTGGTTTTACGAGACATCGACCGTTGAGTCATGTAGCGTCGCCAATCCCTCACGCCCATTGGTCACGGGCGAAGAGTAGCGACAGGTGAGACTCGAACACACAACCTTTCGATTGTGAGAGAAGCAACTTACCCCCAGGCTACTCATCCACGTCTCGGCATTGAAGATAAAAAAAGGCGTCGCGAACAGTTTTCAATAGCAAACCTAACCAGTGCTTCAACGCCACAGGATTTCAAGTGTCTTCGGTCAGTTCTGAGCATTCGTAGCCATAGGATGCAAAAAAAAGAGAATAGCTAGGAAAGCAATAAGACAACCATGGGATGCAAGGGAAGGTATAAATATAGCCATGAAACGTGAAATTTTACACACACACACGCATATATATATATCAATGAAAAAATGCATCTCAAATTAGGAGTGCTCACTACCATCTGGCTACAGACCAGCTTCTAACATTATAGTTTAGACCTTAACTTCTTGTTGGGATGGATCTAGGGCCAGCCATACGCCTCCTTTGGGTATACCTACTTACATAATTTGTATCATTATTAGTTGCATTGCTCTATTACTGGGTGCTTTGTATGCTTGTTTATTTGTTTTCCACCTCTTAGCTGGGAGTGCCGCGACTTTACTGTTTATTTTATTGCGTTAATATAAGGTGCATGCTGATCTCGGGTGGAGGACCTTAACAAATGTATTTGTTAAAAACGTGGGCGAACATGGTCAAACAAATTACAAACCACTTTAAACACCTCAACCCGTTCAGAGTCCTTAAGTCGCTCACCTTCAACACGCGTACGCCATATGAATGTAGGTGTTTCGTGATGAAGTGGGAGTTGGTGTCACACACTTGACCCTTCAAAATCTCGTCGCCGATCACTGAAATCAAAAGGGCGAAATTGCTGAACACGTATTTCGGCAAGCTACGAAGATGGCCAAATCATTCTGAACACACGGGGAGTACAATCTAAATCGGATACTTATAGCCGTTTCAGATTCGGTGTACACCATAAGCGCGTCATACGCACCACGTGACCCAACTAGCCGGCGGCGTTCACCTCGTGTCGACAGAAGCGCGCACAACACCAGCGTCCGAGTGTGGCATCGGACGGCCGGGCAGCCAGACGTCGCAACCTGAACAACGTTAGCCGACTCAGCCGCGATCGATGATACGGATATGCGATTGCATTTAGGCAATCGCATATCCGTAGGGTTTCGTTGAACAAACATCCGCAGGTTTTACCCGATCGAACAAACCAAGGCGGTGGTGGTTATTGGTTGCACGACACCTCGACCGTTGAGTCATGTAGCGTCGCCAATCTCTCACGACGATTGGTTGCGGGCGAAGAGTAGCGACAGGTGAGGCTCAAACCCACAATATTTCGGTTGTGAGACTGGCACCTTACCCATAACCTACTCGTCCCCAAATATACAAAGGTGTTTGGCGAGCAAAAATCCATGTTTCAGATTGTCAAGCTGTTTTGCGCTTCAGGACACGTCAAGCTAATGTGGTCAGGTGAGTTTCTGGAACCCTCCTGGCCATGTTTCCAAAAGAAACGTGGTCAGGTGGGCTCCTGTGCGACTATTTTTACTTTATGTTACCCCTGGCGGTGAGTACCAGATATCGAAAATATTTGGTGACAATTTTGATTTCGTGACAACCCCAAGTCACCCAGATGCCTAGAAAGGGGTCAAAATGCATGGCAAAGTAGGGACAATGCTTAGAAAGAGTGGAATAAGACACCAGATTAGACCACTAAGATGATGTCAAGATGTCGAGCCTTCAGGCACGGCGTTTGTGTGGCCAGAGCGAGTCGACCTCGAGCCATGTAGCTATGGCTCGCGGTGGCCATGTGGCCATGACCACCCAGCCGTGTGTCGGCCGCGACAGGCATCCCGGATGCCGCGACCCCCACCGGGGCAGGTATTCACCGACGCTACAGGCCCCACTGTGTGAACGCCGTGCGCCACGTCACCTGCACGGCCAGCGAAAGTTCGCGGTGTCGCGGCCGTGAGACAACTCAAGCGGTAATTATTCCGCCCGACCCTGCTCACAGAATTACACTGAGAAATGTTGCCCATACATCCCTGCACCTGTCGCCTGCACTGGTGCAACGTTTTGAGCGTTGAGAGGAAATAAAGCCGCATGACAGGAGACAGTGATTGAGTATGCGCATGATGCGGTCGCGGAGGCGCACGGTGTTCACATAGTCAGACCTGTGACGTCGGAAGACACCCACCCCGGTGGGAGTGGTGGCGTCTGGAATGTCTATCGAGGCCGACACGCCATCGGGCGGCCATGGCACATAGTCACATTGCTCGAGGTCGACTCACTCTGGCCGCGCACACCTTGCGATCTCGTAACGTGGAACGATGCCCCGTTGGGCCGAATGCATCTCGCGCGCGTTTCCCAGGATAGGGCCCGATTAAAAAGAAGCTGATCGGCAACGCAGACAACGGTCTTCAAATCCCGGCAAAATGCGTGCTCGCTCATCTAGTGGTGAAGATCATGTTCTTGGGTTCAACAGATACGACGTGCAAGCCCTCATCACGGCAATAAAAATTCACACCGTCTTTATCGAGCATCCATCACTGACTAACTCAGACGTCGTTAGTGATGACGAAGAAAATATCCAGTGTATGAACTCCGCGGCCTCGTTATGCCATCCCAGAGGCAGACGAGAACACATTGCCTGCAGCATACGTACCAATGATACCAGCCGTTGACCTTCCGTGACTGGGGCCGTTTGATTCAGCAGCTGCCATTTTGGACCGGCTATGATTCAACAATGTATCCAGAGCCAGACGCAGTCCTCTTGATCCGGCACAGATCTTAGCATACATGAGGTCCGGGTGTCCTCCAGCACGTGGCGCATCTCACACAGACACCACTGCCTGAAACAATAGGACAAGTGATATTGGAGAGCGCTTCAACATATGTAAGACAAGATGGCCAGTTTCGTGATACACCAATAATTAGCCGATACAGATTGCATGCATCCCAGCTGGATATCTACATGGCTGTGCTTCAATTGCATTCTACGCTGCGCCAAGTCCGCAAGCAAGACACCGATTGTCCGACAATCCGACACCGATTGTCCGACACCGATGGACAATCGGTGACAACTGACAACTACGAGGATGAAACGTTCTCCATGACCGACCTGACGTTCTAAACGGTAACAAAAACACCCCCAAAAGATAAGCCGAGCATCAAACCCGAGACGGTATGTATGTGGCTAGCGCATTTCCTCAGACATTGGTGAAGAAACATAATCACCTGAAAACAGCGGTGATCGCTATGAAGCAAACAGCCATATGTGTCTGAGTTATTGCTGCCTATTGCCTGTATATACCTGTATATTTACACCATATTTAGGAAAACCTTTAGGAGGCACACCCATGCACAAATTATACAGCAACTTCAATCGGTGCCTATACTGCCGATGCAAATGAATCACCCACCAGACACAACAGGATGTGAACCAGTTCGGGGCACGATCGCTTTCTGATTTTCTCGCTTTCTGATCGCGAAAATTCACTCCTAACGGATAACATGTCCATAGAATCACCGACCAGCTAAAACAAGGCAGAGGTACCCAGCTGTGCTTGCATAACAGTCTGCATGGGTTCAGCACAGTGGTCTCGACACAGAGCAGGGTACATAAAAATGTTCATGAATCTGAAGCACACATATATTACTGACTCACTAGCCAGTACTTCCCAGGACTAAACAAACATTGATACACTTGTTACTACTGCAGTCATGAGGACCAACTATAAACTCTTCAAATTTGCAGCCCTTAGAGCACACCAAGAGACTCATATTAGAGTAATCTTGGTCCTCATGCACACCACAGCTTGTATGACTAGAGTAAAATTTTGGTCCTCATGTACATTATTGCCTTGCTGGAATTCATCCAAAACATGTGGAGATGCATACTGACTTAGGACAGTGGATAAAAGCTTAAGTTTTGTTCAATACATTGTTTATATTGTACAAAACATTGGAAGTCTAGCCAGCAACTTTGTCATTCTCCTACCAGATTGCAAAAACTAAAATTGTGCCTACTCAAAGCAGACTGATTCAAGTGGGTCTGATGAAATATTATGAGAATTTGCATGACCATTCTGCCATGCATATTGCAATTGAATTTTGCTGCCTTGTTCTGTCTGTATTAATAAAATGAACAGCTTAGTCATGATGGTACCTATAATGACCAAACATCAAATAGGTACCTGCTAGGTATTTGTCTTGTCAATCTGATACTATATTTTGTATAGCATAGGGAACTAGTGTAGCTGAAGATATGTCTAAACTCAATCAGTCACAGGACTTAACTTCAGGTGATGTGAACCTTGAGAACTTGTGGAGCCAATCAGGTGAGAAACTATAAGGAGAACCAAGTTGACACCCTCTTTAAGAATTGTGCAATGGCATTGGCTGAACTAAGGTAATGACCAGTTAAACATGCATAAAAAACATTGTGGCTATTGTTCAGAAAGATTCGGGGTATGTCTGTGGATCAAGGCAGGTTTTTTATTTTCTGGGTCTTTTTTAATACCATGCTTTTTTACATGATTAAGACAATGTGACCACTTAGGTTCTCCACAAATGATTACTTTTAAGTCACTGGCCATCAATATAATTGATGACATCATAGGCACTGGTCTGCAACTGATGGCCCAATGCTTCAAGAAGGAACTTTTGAATCCTGTGGCAGTGGAATTCAAGCAACAGCAATTTGAGAAATAACCCCACTGGGAAGGAGCATGGTCAGAAAAAATTATAAACTTGCCTGCTTGTCCTTAAAAGGAAGCCTAATAATTATCCAAGATACGACAGCACAACTGATGCACCATGAGGCCAAGCTTACACTGATATGAGTGGCATATATGGCTGTGTGTTGTTTGTATACTGCATACTAAATAAATAAATGATACAATAAATAGAATAACCCAGCCTATCCTAACATACACCAAGATACTTTAGCATACTGTATCAAATATATTATTGCATAATTCATAATCTAACCTAACCTAACTAGAAAACCAGAATCATCCAAAACAAATTTTGCAGTGATGACATCAAATATATGCACCATTGACAGTGCTGCCTTTATTGATAACACAATCAAAAGGAACTCCTGGCCTTGATCAAAGGTTGCAGATGCATCAGGCTGCAAGTATTCCATCCTGGGAAGAAATGTCCAATTAAGGCAGAATTGATTGATTATTTGGGCTTTCGGGCACATCAACGGCTATGGAGTGTATTAAATCAAGCTCATCAAGTATTGTGGTACGCCAGGTACTGACAGTTGAGATGAGTGATATTTGTGGATTGAAGATTATGATCATGTATTTCTTTGCCAAATGAAAAGTAATCAATTGGAGAAAATGATTGGTTGCATCGTCATTTTCGCGTTAAAATACCCCGTCTTCAGACAAAAATTCCAGAGAATGGAAACTTAACTTGATCCTCAGATTTGCCAATTAGGAAAGGACAAGTTGTTATCAAAGATATCGATGTTTTTTTGGGTTCTTTCCGTGAAGAACATTGTTTTTCGCAACAGGCCTATATGCCAAGTATTCCCAACATACCTTTGAGGATGGAGGGCAAACAAGACCTTTTCTGCAATCTTTCAAATTTTTATTTGAAAAACCAAGAATTGTCCTAAGGCACAGCTTTAGGTAGCGCATAGTCCGTCTTATGTTCGTCAAAATTGGAATTGTTCGTATTCGGGTTTTGTGATTACGTTTTATTTATGGGTCTGTTCCCGTGGCTCCACCAGAAGGAACTCAGTGGAGGTAAGTTGAGGCTAGCTGAGACCTGCCCACGGGAACGACCGGTGGAGAAATCAGCTGACAGCGGTCTGAATTCTGCGACAAAAAGGAAGTGTTTGGCGCGGTATCTGGCGCTATTGATCAAATTGCTCCTCAAATGTTTGTCCAGATGATCACACAATCAATATAGTATGACTTATAATACGAGTCCCAAAATTGTCTTTATTTCTAGCGATGTAGGGGCTCTCAGGAACCGTAGGGAGAACAGATGTTCCTTTTGCCTATGGGATGAACCAAGCAATCTTTCTTCCATCTCGGTTGAGCACCGGGAGTCGTCTCCCCAGTTTTGTGATTGGTTACAGCCTACCTTCTTAATGTACAGCATATAATCTGGTGTCTGGCTACCTGGGCCCCGAGACGCTTTTCTACCCGATGTTGGCTTTTCCCCATCCCAACTTTCTCGACCTCCTCGATCGGACTTGAGTGAAATATTAGTTGGCGCCGCATTGCGGCAGTTGCGGCTCGGGGATTGCGGCGGATCCCGCCGGTAAAGTAACATCTTGCCCTTAGGACGAATGACGTATATCAAAGGCCACAAAAGGATGCTTTGTGGTCTGCATCTGCTACTTCGATTATTGTTCATAGTTGTAATTTCATATTTGCATTGCGAAGGATGATCCTGGTATTCAGTTGACGCATGAAGATGAAATTCATATGACGAAGGACGTTGTTTACGTGCAAATGTATGAAACTAGTGCGCCATGATTGAGTTCCACTGAAAAATCATAATTGGACCCTGCTCCTCGGCTGGTGGAGCTTTTGCTCCACTGGTGGAGGTTCGTGGAGGAAAAATCTCCACTGGCTTGGCCACGGGAACGACCAGTGGAGGTTTGTGGAGGTTAGTGGAGCCACGGGAACAGACCCATAGGGTCTGTTCCCGTGACCCATGAGTTCGGTAAGCTCCCACAGACCCATGAGTTCGGCAAGCTCACGTCAACCCAGATAAGCTCCACCCTAATCAACTGCCGTCAGTAGGCCGTCAATACTTGTGCTCAATGGGTGCATAAACGATGGAAGCCAGACATGGGTGGTGTAATCAGGTTTGTCTATTAAAAAAATCATTTGGGGGGGGAGTGTACTGAACACCCCCTGCCCAAACAAAAACTTATCGAATTTCGCCCACTATATTTTCAGACATCAATAATTTTGATTTATTTGACGATATGCATGTTTATGTTTATTCAGCGTCCTCGCCAACGGGAAAAATCGCCCAGTGACAGGTGAAGTCACATAAGCAAAACAGCAGTGCATCGTGCATGTCATGATAAATAGCTGCGAGTCGTAGCATGCGACTACAGCGTTATACAGCGTACTAGGGTCCATCGTCATCGTTGACGTTATCGTCATCGTCGTCGTTATCGTCAACCTCAACGTTAACGTCAATGTCAACGTCAACATCAACGTTAACGTCACCGTCACCGTCACCCTCCCCTCACTCAAAACACCAACAAACACACAACGGCTTAAATAAAATATTTCTGCGCCCATATGAAGGCTACAACACGCCGGCCTTGATAGCGCATCGGAGATGCGCCATCAAGGCCGGCTTGAGCTGGGATTGCGATGGGTGGAGGTATGTCCTTGGTGCCTAACATTAGGGAGGGACAAAACAAACGTCTTGATGGAGCGAGTTCAGGGTCTGGAAGACCATTATCTAAACCTAATCTGTTTCTTTACAGTATAAAATATGCTGTTTAACATGAACTAAGTTTTCTATGTAGCATGGTGTTTTCTTTTTTCTTCCCTTAGCTTTTGTGTTACCATAAAAGTAGCATAGATTATTGGGGGCCCAAATCAGCATGGGGGCAAGATCAACATTGGTTGGGCCATGGCCCTCACAAAAGGATACAAGTCGACATCCTTGGTTTCAATTAGTTCATTTTGTTTTCTATTACCCACTACATGACGCATTTCAATTGACGCATGATCTAGTATGGCATTTTCGTTTTTTTGAAGACGTTCAGAGAGTATCTTGTACTTACTTGTCCATGACAACTCAGTGCATGCCAGCGTTGAAATCTGGCACAACTTCCGATAATCGCGTCTTCACGACATTAACGCGTCATTGAGCGGACGGCTTTGCCAGTATTGTGTTCCTAGTTTACATAAGCAGTGGGTGGCCGTGGCACCTGCTCACTATTCAGGTGCGACCACGGTTAGTTGAAGCACGTAGTCTGTTCGTTTATTGGGTGGTTCACGACGAACTTTATGTACATTCATGGCTAATGACGCCGCCCACACTGTTTCACCGGAGGGCCGCAAGGCATGGAATGTCCCGAGTGGCGCTAATGTCGAACTCGGGACCTTTGGTACCCAGAGCCCAACACCTTAACCATTCTGCCATCCCCACCCCTAAAACACATAGTAATTTTGTTTAAGGAAGTCATCTATTGAACTGCTGTCTTTTAGCCATCACTATGCATCGTGTCATCATCGGTCTTGTATATATTAACCGCGCCCTAGAAGTGTTTTGTCATGGTGGACACTTTATGTGTCAATAATTCAAATGTGAACGTGATGCCATTTTTAACATTACCGAAATACAACGAACTGATGACGATCCTGAGACGAGATTGAATAGCGGTTTTCCTATTATTAAAAAAAATGCGCTTCAATTAGCCGTGATCGCAATTGATATATACACCATAGTCACGAACAGTTATATGTATGCAGCTGCACTTTACCGTCCGTGGCGTCAGCGATCTGGCTTCCCATTGGTCCGGTCTAAATTACTCTAAGCCTCTAAACCTATCAGCGGGCTTCTTGCTGTCAGCAAGAGTTGATGACAAGCCAAACGTCATCAATATCGGCCGCAGAAAATCACCTGATTATTGCGGCAGCACTGACGCAGCTGGTACAAACTACGCAAAAGAACCCGGCTTGCTAAGTGCTGGCGGAATTTTGTGCTCGTTGGTAACTTCGCTTACTGATCTAGGAAATCTGCCGACTTGTTAAACAAGAATGAGTGGGTTTTGTACTAGGGTGCTTGCTTTTCTGCTGTGTAAATTTTGCTATGGGAATATTGTTTCTGAATTGGCCCTTCATCCAGAACATGTTCCGTTTTTTGTGAGCACTCATCCAGGATTTGCCGCCCAGTGCAAGCAGAATGCAAGCTGTGAATTGCGAGTAAGTTCTCGCAGCTTTACTTTGCATGATATGCCTACAGTTTATGTGCCAGCTTTTAGTTTTCTGGAAAAGCTTCACTGTCGCCCTTTTGGAATGCCTACTTCATGGAGGCACTCATACTTCAGGTCTCTGGTAGGTTTTTGTTTTGAGGTTTTATGAATTGTTGGAATTTATCTTCCAAATACCATGTTTAAGAATGCGACTAAGAGGATGGAGTAAATTTGCATTATAAGGCGTTTTTTCTTTTTCTTGATAATTTTTCTTTTGAATGCCATTCTTATGAAGGTGACTAAGATTGTTGGACCACTCATTTTTCTGTGCAAAGCTTCAAGAAATCCAACATTTCTTTGAGCTGGAAATTTTCTGAAAATTCTTGATTCAGTATCAGTGTTGATGAGCCTGTTAGGCAATTTCAAGTGAATGGTGCTTGCTGGGCTGCGGTAAATAGCTCCTTTTGGACTTAGGACATGATATTGATTGGGCTGTCAGTAGCTAGGTTTATGGTGGCTTTGTCCCCATGTCATGTTGGTTCAGTAACAAGATAGTGCATGCAGACCTGGCATGGTTATCATCTGACATTGGAAGCAGTCAGTAATTATAGTCATCACAAAAGTTTGAAGGGCAAAGTATATTGACCAGAGATGCTGCTGAAATAAAAAGAATTGTTCCTCCAAATTATCAGCACACAATATGCATATCATTTATCCAGGCACTGAGCATAGCCCTATGGGCTCCATGTATGATATCCAGTTGACAAAAATTTGCACCCAGTTTAATTAGTGAGGAAGACAGTTGGTCCCTGCGTGAGGCAGCAACAAATAGTATTTACTCGTTAATATTTATGATCATGTAACACATTCTTGCCTCCTATCTGAGGATTTTTAGTTTAAACCAAAAAATGACATCATTAGCACTTGGAAGGATCTTTGGGAACCTGGCAAGGAGCAAATTGACTATGGACCATTCAGTGTTCTCTTCCTAGTATCCTTCCTTTATAGGCTAAACCAGATGACCCCTGCCACTCTTAATAAGACAACACTTGATGGCTTTAAAGCTAAACCTTCATACAGTACTGTACATCTCATTATTAAATTAAGCAAACCCATGACTATCAAGAGTAAGGTAGAAGTGGCCATGTTAGTGACTAATATGATATTGTTAGATTAAGTTAGGTTAACTTTACAATGCTTTACCACCTTGATATCATGTTGGCTTACTTGTATGTTAAGTGAAGGCAAGATGCTCAAGCAGGAAGTTAGTTATTTGGGCTTGGGGCATGTCTGTAGGCAAGTTTATTTTATGCCCATGGCTATCCTCTGAGTAGTAGTTGATGTGGTTATTTGTATCAATATTTTTCTTCAAGATGCTGCTCCTGTACTTGATGACAATATGATGTCTTGGGGCATGCCACCAAACTGAATGTCCTGTTAATGGTAGATCACACCTGTAAACCTAATGCCACAATGCTGGCAAATCATCATTAATCCTATGCATGGTGAACACTTCACAATTTCTGCCATCTCTCAGGTAGGAGCCAGCTAATGGATCAGGGAGACATTTTGGAGTCAGACTTAGCCAGTGATCTTCCACACTTGATATAGTTGCATTAGATGGCTACATTGGTGAGATTGTGTCTGGTTGATTGGTATTAACATAGTGATGTATGACTGCATGTTATGTCACCTGATGAAGAACACTGTTCTCAGCCATATTTGGACCAAGAGTTGTGCTGGGGTTATGAAGAAAATTGTCCTATCTTCAAGTCATATCTTGTACCTGAATGTGATGGAAAAAGTAAGGGCTGGGCAAAATCAAAAAGAGAGCAGTTGGAGATGTATTATGAGCAAGCAGATTTTGGATACATCAGAAGAAGACAGAAGACAATGTTCTCACTATGCACTCCAATGGATCAATCACCAGTAAGCACTAGTTGTGGAATAGTTCCATTCCCAAATGTTTTATTTCTAGTGTTTTTGTTTGTGTGTTTTTTGCTGCTTTCAAGTGACATTTTACCTGGTTCTAATTATGGTTCATCAGGATTGTTGAAATTCCCAGGCTGAATCCTGCTGAACTCCAATCTATGTGAACAAGAATATACTGATATTTACTCAATGGCAAGTTCTTGTCACAGTGTGTGCTTTGACACATGCCTGAAGTGTGGAGGGAAAATCCGCCCACCCCTTCGGTTTTTCGTATATAACTCCAGATTTTACATGTTGATATACCCATTTTTTTGCATACCTGCTTAGAAATGACTGGCATGTTGTTTAAAGCAAGAAGAATGGAAGTCAGCCAAAAAGTGTTTGAGTTTAGGGCCCTTAGGTAAAAGATAATCATAGCTTCAGACCACAAAAATCGGCGCTGATGCGTTTCCCATATATTGGAAAAAGGGAAGTGTTATTGGCAACACGAGGGACTTGTTTCATGTATATTGTTATGCTATATAGTTTCAAGGTCATGCTAGGTCACCAAAGTCAAGTTCATGACAGGTTAATGGAACCAAACTTGGTCAACTGGAATGTCATAAATGCAAATGACTGTCATGTGATCGATGTCACTTTGCATGTTACTCCCTACACATCCTGAAAACTACTGTTTGTCATTGTGTACCCAAGCATTTCCATGCTTTATTCATGCACTTCATTTCTTTCTTCGCAAAACCGATTGCACCGAGCCGCTCGACGGAGCAGTCGGGCGGGCGGCTCCGTTCCGGTAACTGGAGCAGGTAATGACCTGAAGAAATGCTTCTATATAGGTGTCCTGATGTCAAATGCCAGGTTTAGCATCGAAATTTCCTCATTAATAATGTCCAAAACATTACTGATGCCCATTCTGCAGCATTTAAGCACAATCCCAGCGATCCATAACAGTGACGAACCAAGCCATGCAAAACAAGCAAATTTTGACATGTGACCTCATTTGACCTTGAATATATTGACCTAAGCTCATGAAGTTTGCACACAATAGAGTTCACTACAGTACCCATCCACCCCGCGATTTTCGTTACCCCAGCTGTAATAGGAGCCGAGATCTTATGGGGAGCGGAATCCGCCCCCCCCCCCCTCCAGTGCGCGTAATTTTCCGTGGCCCTCCGGGGCGCGTGTTAAAGCACTGTGATTTGACAGCAGTTTGATGTTGCTGCTCTTCAGTTGTTGAATGTGATGTATCAGTTCATGATGTGCCATCCAGGGAAGTTCGTCGATCAACTGTACGGCCAACCTGGAGTTCTGTCACGGTCGCAATGTCCGGCTGGACTTCCGCGACCTGACAGAGCGTCGCCACGAGCTGCTGCGTTACAAGATGGACGTGCTGAAGCCGGGCCAGATGTCGGCGTTCTGCAGGTGGGCGGACTGATCAGCTCTACTGCGGCGTGCGGCGGAAATTGTGTGCAATGAATGAGAACAACTATTGGAGGGTCGTGCCACCCTGGCCTCGCCGCGCATGACCAGAATACAACCGACAATCGCTGTGTGAAGAGGTGGTATTGGCTACTGGCCACATGTCGACCACTGTACAGCAGTGGCCCAAAATTGAGTTTTCACCTCAGTGTCGGGGAGAAGATTATCCCTGAAATGGTTGTGCCAGAGTGGGGAGCTCAATTGAATGCAATGTAAATACACAAAGTGTACGTCATGATTTAACACCATCATCTGGAAACAGAGCCGTGCTTTCTCTTCGACTTCGAGGCCGGGTGTAAATCCGTTGGAGGTGTAATGGGCAAATATTATTTTGATGCTGTATATTAACGTTTAAAACAAAATAATATGCACAATGAGCATGATGTCTTCTTCAGCATATAGTGCTGGATCTAGGAAAGCAGTTGTGTTAATTATAGTGTGAGTCTGAAAATTAAACAACAATTTTCCTATGTTTCGAATGAGTATGATTGCTGTGATGGTTTTATTCTCAATAAAGTTATCGAGCAGAAGGGAGGAGCGGAATTATTAGTGAAATGAAGGAAAGAAGAAGAACATTGTTCTTCTGTGTGTCTTATCACACCCAAATATTGAGAATAAAACACTTGAGACACTGTTTCACAGTCACCAGCTGTATTGGTCAGTGACTGATGGCTTTGGGGGGGGGGCAAACGACCCCTATCCTCTGCACCTCCAGTCTGGCCGGCGACCTGACGTATTTCAGTGACCTCTGTTGACCTGTTGCAGGGTGGACGGCGAGTGGCTGAAGACAACTGGAGTATATGAGCGCGCTGCAGTCGTGGCCGCCTGAGTTGACCTCTGCTGACCTGCAGGGTGGACAGCGAGCGACTGAAGTCAGAGCTGGAGTATATGAGCGCGCTGCAGTCGTGGCCGCCTGGGTTGACCTCTGTTGACCTGTTGCAGGGTGGATGACGAGCGACTGAAGTCAGAGCTGGAGTATATGAGCGCGCTGCAGTCGTGGTCGCCTGAGTTGACCTCTGTTGACCTGCAGGGTGGACGGCGAGCGACTTAAGTCAGAGCTGGAGTATATGAGCGCGCTGCAGTCGTGGTCGCCTGGGTTGACCTCTGTTGACCTGCAGGGTGGACGGCGAGCGACTGAAGTCAGCTGGAGTATATGAGCGCGCTGCAGTCGTGGCCGCCTGAGTTGACCTCTGTTGACCTGCAGGGTGGACGGCGAGCGACTGAAGTCAGAGCTGGAGTATATGAGCGCGCTGCAGTCGTGGCCGCCTGGGTTGACCTCTGTTGACCTGCAGGGTGGACGGCGAGCGACTGAAGTCAGAGCTGGAGTATATGAGCGCGCTGCAGTCGTGGTCGCCTGAGTTGACCTCTGTTGACCTGCAGGGTGGACGGCGAGCGACTGAAGTCAGAGCTGGAGTATATGAGCGCGCTGCAGTCGTGGCCGCCTGGGTTGACCTCTGTTGACCTACAGGGTGGACGGCGAGCGACTGAAGTCAGAGCTGGAGTATATGAGCGCGCTGCAGTCGTGGTCGCCTGAGTTGACCTCTGTTGACCTGTAGGGTGGACGGCGAGCGACTGAAGTCAGAGCTGGAGTATATGAGCGCGCTGCAGTCGTGGCCGCCTGGGTTGACCTCTGTTGACCTGCAGGGTGGACGGCGAGCGACTGAAGTCAGAGCTGGAGTATATGAGCGCGCTGCAGTCGTGGCCGCCTGGGTTGACCTCTGTTGACCTGCAGGGTGGACGGCGAGCGACTGAAGTCAGAGCTGGAGTTTATGAGCGCGCTGCAGTCGTGGCCGCCTGGGTTGACCTCTGTTGACCTGCAGGGTGGACGGCGAGCGACTTAAGTCAGAGCTGGAGTATATGAGCGCGCTGCAGTCGTGGTCGCCTGAGTTGACCTCTGTTGACCTGCAGGGTGGATGACGAGCGACTGAAGTCAGAGCTGGAGTATATGAGCGCGCTGCAGTCGTGGTCGCCTGGGTTGACCTCTGTTGACCTGCAGGGTGGACGGCGAGCGACTGAAGTCAGAGCTGGAGTTTATGAGCGCGCTGCAGTCGTGGCCGCCTGGGTTGACCTCTGTTGACCTGCAGGGTGGACGGCGAGCGACTTAAGTCAGAGCTGGAGTATATGAGCGCGCTGCAGTCGTGGCCGCCTGGGTTGACCTCTGCTGACCTGCAGGGTGGACGGCGAGCGACTGAAGTCAGAGCTGGAGTATATGAGCGCGCTGCAGTCGTGGTCGCCTGAGTTGACCTCTGTTGACCTGCAGGGTGGACGGCGAGCGACTAAAGTTAGAGCTGGAGTATATGAGCGCGCTGCAGTCGTGGCTGCCTGGGTTGACCTCTGCTGACCTGCAGGGTGGACGGCGAGCGACTGAAGTCAGAGCTGGAGTATATGAGCGCGCTGCAGTCGTGGTCGCCTGAGGTGCAGCACCTGGTGCAGAGCGGCCGACTGGAGAAAGAACAGTGCGACATGGTCGTCACCACGCCCACCTACATCATGAAGATCGACGCCTGTGAGTCGCACGCGTCGCCACCCAGGCCACTGGTATAATGTGACTTCAGCGTTCTGAAGTTAGTTCTGTGTTGTTAATCAACCTTATATCTGGTCAGTTAGTTAAGGCCTTTTATGTGAGCAGGAACAGGGCTGACACGGAGCAAGCTTATATTTTATATTCAAGCGTCGTCTTTCGATGTCGTATAAAGCTTTATAAAACTTCTGGTGCAGCAATATTTATATTGCATAGTTACTGTCAATGGTAAACAACATGCGCAGGAAGTTGAGTTTATGCTTCTAGTCGCAAAGCTAGGTAAACCGGATGCTATGCTAGTGTGTCAGCCGGCCCCGCCTACCACTGACAATGTGTCAGCCGTCCGCGCCTACCACTGACAATGTGTCAGCCGTCCGCGCCTACCACTGACAATGTGTCAGCCGTCCGCGCCTACCACTGACCGTGTGTCAGCCGGCCCTGCCTACCACTGACCGTGTGTCAGCCGACCCTGCCTACCACTGACAATGTGTCAGCCGGCCCTGCCTACCACTGACAATGTGTCAGCCAGCCCTGCCTACCACTGACAATGTGTCAGTCGGCGTCACGACCGTTTGTACCACCTGACTGACGTTCTGCCGCCGATGTCTCGGGCTGACGCTCTCGTCGTCTTCACGCCGCAGCGGCCAGCATGTATCACCACTTCTGCGACTTCCTCAACCTGTACGCTAGCCAGCACCTCAACGAGTCGGGCCACGCGCACCACCCGGGCTCGTTCAGCACGGACAAGCAGGTGCTCATCTGGGAGAACGTGCCCTACCGCTCCACCTTCCGGCACATGTTCCAGGTCAGTTGACACATGCACAGCCGGTGCTGGCGTCCCTGCTGCTGGCTTAGTTAGTTAGTTATTTGGGCATTAGCTACATCAGAGAAAAGGAGATTATTTCACTCAAACACATCAACAAATTAGCATTTAGAGAAGCTAGAGAGTTATATGAAAGGTCGCCTCCCAGTCAATCATACGCATCAAAGACCAAGAACACCACGTTGCTTCCACAACACAAACAGCCCGAAAGGGCCGCCGAGCTGATGACCCAGCTCACAGCCCTTCTCCGAGAATTTGGAGTGCCCCTGGCGACACCAGAGAGGCAGACGTAGCCCTTCCCACAAAACACCGAAGCCACCGAGGTCCCACTCCAAAGTTAAGACACCGATGAACAATCCAAGGCATCATCTAGATCGGCCTCTGTGGGCGGGAATGGACCCTGATCCAGACTTTGACCCAGACGGCTCAAAGTCGGTCTCTGGTGTTGGGTGTGCTTACGTCAGTCGACAAGGTGCTCAATCTTTCTGTTTGCCGACACAAACATCGATTTTTACTGCCGAACTGTATGCCATTCTGCAGGTCCTCTGTATTATACAGAAAGACCGGTTCACAAAGCACGTGGTTTTCACAGACTCTTGACATAAAGATATAAAGACATAAAGACAAAATGTTAGTGCAACTATGAGCCACAAGGGCCCTTCTTGGTTGCACTCTGTACACTGAACCAGTTGCCCACCTAATCTGTCAATCAGCCCTCCCTGTAATACTGAAAAGCAAGCCCCCTATTCTTATAATGATTGTCTATGCTGTTTTTAAAGATGTTCAATGTGCTGCTACTGGCAATGTTTTCTGGCAGCTGGTTCCAGTGTTCTACTACCCTGTTGGTGAAGAAAGTCTGCCTTAACCTTGTTCTGCTGTGGTTAACTTTAATTTTGAATTTATGACCTAATTGCATCATTTCTTTCATCATGATTTCTTTGAACAGTGTCCTGGCACTGAACACCTTTAACCAGGATAACCGACTTGTTCGGAGGATTATCCAAGTCGCAAGGTCCCTACATGACATCGACTGAAGTGTCGTGTTCTGCTGGATTCCTAGCCATGTTAGACTCGCTGGAAGCGATGCTGCTGACATAATCCCCAAACAAGCCATTAGCAATGGCCGGGTGGTCCATCTACGGGTCACTCCAAGTGAGCTCAGGGTTCTAAAACCGACACTAGGAAAGTGGCTATCCTCTCACCGAACCAAACGCCAGGAAGAAGTAATACTCTGCCGAGTGAGTATAGGCCATACCTTCACAGCACACAGTTACACGCTTACCGGTGGTGACCGACCTCTATGTCCGCGATGCTCTAACCCACTTACCGTGAACCATGTTTTAGTAGGCTGTACACTGCTAAATCCTCTACGACGACAGATTTTAGTACGGCTTGATGCCGACTCTTCTTTACGTATCCTAATAGGGAACGATGCTGAGGTCGTGGCATCTGAGAATATTTTTATCTTCATTCGACAAGCTCGCTTTGAGGTGATATACCCCCACCCGTGATGGGCGCTGCATGACCGATGTAGTCGATGCGCCCCTAAACTCCAACAACCAACCAACCAACCCCCACCCGTTAATGTTGATTACAATCCATGATAGCAGCACCGTAGATTGATTACAATTCAGTCAGCGGCGCAAAATGACCCTAGATGTGCGTCGCGTCCCTGAACTCCAATCCACCTGCTGACCGAGCCATGTGCCATCTGTCAGCTGTTCGGCTGGTGTTCACCAACTGGTGGTTATGCTGTCCCACTGCACGCTGTTTATTGCTGAGGTAGGCGTGACGGCTGGTGTTCACTAACTGGTGGTTCTGCCGTCCCACTGCCCGCTGTTTATGGCTGAGGTAGCCGTGACGGCTGGTGTTCACTAACTGGTGGTTCTGCCGCCCCACTGCCTGCTGTATATAGCTGAGGTAGGCGTGACGTCGGCTGGTGTTCACCAACTGGTGGTTCTGCCGTCCCACTGCCCGCTGTTTATGGCTGAGGTAGCCGTGACGGCTGGTGTTCACTAACTGGTGGTTCTGCCGTCCCACTGCCCGCTGTTTATGGCTGAGGTAGGCGTGACGGCTGGTGTTCACTAACTGGTGGTTCTGCCGTCCCACTGCCGGCTGTTTATGGCTGAGGTAGGCGTGACGGCTGGTGTTCACTAACTGGTGGTTCTGCCGTCCCACTGCCCGCTGTTTATGGCTGAGGTAGGCGTGGCGTCGGCTGATGTTCACCAACTGGTGGTTCTGCCGTCCCACTGCCCGCTGTTTATGGCTGAGGTAGCCGTGACGGCTGGTGTTCACCAACTGGTGGTTCTGCCGTCCCACTGCCCGCTGTATATAGCTGAGGTAGGCGTGGCGTTGGCTGGTGTTCACCAACTGGTGGTTCTGCCGTCCCACTGCCCGCTGTATATAGCTGAGGTAGGCGTGGCGTCGGCTGATGTTCACCAACTGGTGGTTCTGCCGTCCCACTGCCCGCTGTTTATGGCTGAGGTAGCCGTGACGGCTGGTGTTCACCAACTGGTGGTTCTGCCGCCCCACTGCCTGCTGTATATAGCTGAGGTAGGCGTGACGTCGGCTGGTGTTCACCAACTGGTGGTTCTGCCGTCCCACTGCCCGCTGTTTATGGCTGAGGTAGCCGTGACGGCTGGTGCTCACTAACTGGTGGTTCTGCCGTCCCACTGCCAGCTGTTTATAGCTGAGGTAGCAGTGACGGCTGGTGTTCACCAACTGGTGGTTCTGCCGTCCCACTGCCGGCTGTTTATGGCTGAGGTAGGCGTGACGGCTGGTGTTCACTAACTGGTGGTTCTGCCGTCCCACTGCCGGCTGTTTATTGCTGAGGTAGGCGTGACATCGGCTGGTGCTCACTGACTGGTGGTTCTGCCGTCCCACTCCCCGCTGTTTATGGCTGAGGTAGGCGTGACGTCGGCAGGTATTCACCAGCCGACCCGTGTGGAGTCTGAACGACGTGGCCGGGAAACGTGTGTGTTTCCGGGACGTGGTGATGCCGCTGCCACCCAGGATGATCTTCGGACTGTTCTACAACACGCCACTGGTGAGATCTCTGGAAAGGAGGGCAGTCCCCTGGTTCGGTTAGGAAGAGCCCAATGGGAGTTCACCACCAAACACCGTGTGGCGATCATATTGCGGTGAGTCAGACGATGTGTAATAAATCTCCTGCGGTGATGTGGGTGTCATCAGGAATATTTTCACTGGAAGTAAATGCGTGGTTATGATATGTTTAGCTATCGTGATAGCTTACGTTGCCTTCTGTTAGCTCTCATGGTGGACTTCCTCCCAAGTGGTTTTGAAAAGGAAGCCCATAGGGTCTACATTCGTATGTATATGCAACAAGCCATGTCGGCGCCATGCTTTTATCCTGCCTGTGAATCTTGTGACCGTGTTTGTTCGCTGCCTGTGAACCTTCTGTGATATCAGCGCGTATCAACATTCTTCCGGCTGACATAACGTCGCTACAATTAAACAAATCTGGCGCTAATCTCTAACGCGGCGTCCAACTCTCGAAAGAGGCGAATCCAAAAAGAAGATGTAATTATTATAGGGTCTGATAGTGGCCATGGTGTTACCGTATCATGCTAATACAGAGAATCGTCGCCTTGTGTCCAACTGTAAACAGTTTGTATCATTGTGGTCCGCTGTACCCGTGTCGACAGTGACGTGCAGCCGTGTCCGCCAGGCAGCATTAAAATGGCGATTTTTCATTAGATGTGAGATGTAGAAACGAATACAACAAGATTTCGAATTTCACCATGAAAATATTGTCGTTTAATAACCTTGTTTTGAGGTGCCTAAGGTATACGTACGTATATCAACGATAACGATACAAAATACCTATGCTATAGATGAGCATTGCGTAACAGAACACATCATAGGTAATCCCTCCGCCTAGAATTGCGCTAGGAGATGTTCGTGTATCACGACTCGTTGTGGTGAGTATAAGAATGATACTTATATACGAGATGTTGCTAGACACGAAGCATGAAGACCGCGCATGCATGCGTCGAAAAGCATGGTGCCGATGCTTTTTCGAGACGGATGTCGACCTAGTGCTCAGGAAGTGGTATATTCCGCCAGATTTCAAGACTATTTTATCGCTGTCGCCAGGTGCCGGGCTGCCAGCGCAGCGGTCTGTTCCACGCCTTCACGCGCCACGTGCTGCACCGGCTGGGCGTGAGGTCGCGCACTACACTGGCCGACGACAACGTGCGCGTCCTGTGGATCTCGCGCCAGTCTCGTCACCGGCGTGTTCTGAACGAGGACGAGATCCTGGCGACCTTGCACCGACAGCAGGGCGTCACTATGATCAAGGTGATGAATCGCTGACATTGTGTCATTTGGTCGGAGTGTCGAATCATAGACATACCATCGCTGCGGTCAAGGCGAGGAAGTGCTAACTAAATGATCACGTTTTGGTCGAATCGCCCTTGAGCACAGATAACTAACGAAGTGCTAACAATGACATCACAGCATCACAAGTGAGGAATGGCTCACGTGGCATGCGTCCAAGATGTCGTTCCTCTCGTCCAGGTGGTGATCCACTTCCCCATCTCAGGCGGCGTTCTCGCACCACACGCCGTTCGTGGACCAGGAGCTGACCCACCTCCCCTCCACAGGCGGCGTTCTCGCACCACACGCCGTTCCTGGACCAGGAGCTGACCCACCTCCCCTCCACAGGCGGTGTTCTCGCACCACACGCCGTTCCTGGACCAGGAGCTGACCCACCTCCCCTCCATAGGCGGCGTTCTCGCACCACACGCCGTTCCTGGACCAGGAGCTGACCCACCTCCCCTCCACAGGCGGCGTTCTCGCACCACACGCCGTTCCTTGACTAGGCACTGACCCACCTCCCCTCCACAGGCGGCGTTCTCGCACCACGCCGTTCCTGGACCAGGAGCTGACCCACCTCCCCTCCATAGGCGGTGTTCTCGCACCACACGCCGTTCCTGGACCAGGAGCTGACCCACCTCCCCTCCGCAGGCGGCGTTCTCGCACCACACGCCGTTCCTGGACCAGGAGCTGACCCACCTCCCCACCACAGGCGGCGTTCTCGCACCACACGCCGTTCCTGGACCAGGAGCTGACCCACCTCCCCTCCACAGGCGGCGTTCTCGCACCACACGCCGTTCCTGGACCAGGCACTGATCGACCTCCCCTCCACAGGCGGCGTTCTCGCACCACACGCCGTTCCTGGACCAGGAGCTGACCCACCTCCCCTCTACAGGCGGCGTTCTCGCACCACACGCCGTTCCTGGACCAGGCACTGATCGACCTCCCCTCCACAGGCGGCGTTCTCGCACCACACGCCGTTCCTGGACCAGGTACGGCTGGTGGCGGGCTCCGACGTTCTGGTCGGTATGCACGGCGCTGGCCTGACCCACATGCTGCTGCTGCCCGACTGGGGCGCCGTGTTCGAGCTCTACAACTGCGAGGACCACGACTGCTACAGAGACCTGGCGCGCCTGCGCGGCCTCCACTACCGCACCTGGCAGGACATGCAGAAGCTGACGCCGCAGAACAAGGTGAGCCGCCGCGCGGCACGGGGTCCACGTCGGCTCGTGTGGGGTTGACCGGTCCAGCCGCGACCACCATCCATCTCGCTCCCAGTCAGCACTGCCACAGCCGGGCCGTGTAACTCTGGTGTCTCGTGTCTGCACTGGGTGCTGGGTGACGGGCTGGGGGCCGGTGTTTCGGATGTTCGGTGACCACTGGACGGTCGAGCTAGATGTCGGTGGTGCCGACCCTGGCCGGGCAGGTGACGCACAGGTCGGTGGTAATGTCCGCCATGTGCCTCCTGTTTGCGCCTGGTTGGCCACACTGTAGTGTCCCGAAGTCGTTCAGTTGTTGCGTGATAAGTTAATTTTCTTACGGTTATAAGCGTGATAATGTCACTGGGAACTAAGAATCCAAGTGTGTGGGAAAAAGCATAACAAGGCTGGCTAATTATTATGTTAAGTCCCTTCGCCCGCTTCTGGCCATTTTGAGACAATGTAATTAAATATATTCGGAAAATAGCGAAAATGCAGATGACTGGGGCGGGTCTTGTGCGGAACATGGCAGAACGAGTGGGTGTCGTTCTGAGCAAGACAGAGGCTTCGAGCAGTGTTCCGAAGCACACTCAGGGACAGTATGTCTGAGTATTTCGTTCGTTAAAGATAGGTCATGTGCATATTGAACTTTAGTTTATTTTCAATAGACCGCGAGTTCGCTATGAATGGCGCCCTGGATGTGGTAGTCTCGCCACACTCGTGGGAACTGGGGACCGTCAGTATTGATGTGCATGTTCGGGTGACCAACCGCAGCCGGGAAAGTTATTCTTCTGCACAACACTACCAGACAAATTGTGTTTTGCTTCCCAGTGGGTCTAACATTTATATTTTCACCGGAAGCTTGTGCACTAACTCGAGTACTGCCGAGCCTGATCTCGGTTTCCAGATGAACTGCGGCCCTTGCCGATGAACAAAACATATGACGTCATCCTCCCATCGTCAGGGCGAGCATCCGGAGCTGGGCGCCCACGAGAAGTTCACAAACTATACGCTAGATGTCGATGAGGTGGTGCGACAAGTTCTGGCCGCCGCCGACCACGTGCGACAGCATCCGCACTTCCGGCGCGCGCGGCAGTCGCACGAAGCCGGCGTACGTCGACGCCGAGACGAGCTGTGATTGGCAGATGCAGCACACGGGGCAAGCCATGACAGGCCGGCAAAGCCAGTGTACCGTCGGCCGCCGACCAGACTGACTCACAAGAGAGACTGTCGCGGTGCGGCTGATCTGAGCAAGGTATTCCTGGACTTATTGTCTTCCGCGACCTGAGATTGACCATTGGGCTGTGGGTGTTATTTCAATGTTTCCCTGTTGTAATCATCTTTACGCGATAGTCGTAAGTGATCCACGTATGTTGCTTGTTGTGTGTGTGCGCACTCATTCCCGTGTCAGATTTTGTCGCTTCATGCGGTGGTTTGCGTCAGTGTCAAGGCGAGTACGTTCCTAGCCTTGCACCGCCATTGTAGTAATGCTGATCTTGTGAACCGCAAATCAACGCCCAAGATTGCACGAAGACAGATGGCTCTCTAGAGCAACCTTACGTTCATTGACATATGTGACTATTGGACCATGTGGCGTGGCTAACCCCTTACGCCGACTCGCCACTGGTGGGCCTGGTAATCCCATCGGCTGTGGGATTATAACCCACGACATTGCGTGTGAGAGTCCAGCGCCCTGCCAGTTGAACTGCCGCCGGCCACAGTTTGCTCTCTACTATCGTCTCCGTCCACGGGCCGTGGCAGCTATGTACCACCAAATGACTCCCGAGATTATGTGGCCTTACTTTTCGTACGGTGACGGTGCTTGCAGCTCTGCAGTCGCGTCGATCTGAGGCGATGCGAACCTCCGGTCAACTTCTGTGGGCAACTTCTGTCTTTCATCGGTGGGGAAACCCCCATCGATTGTCACTCATCCACAGACCATCTCCGTTTGCATCGGGCTTTGCTCCCTGTGTTTTCTGGTCATTCGTACGCGTAATATTTCAATACATGGTTGTTTTTTAACGTCAATTTCAATCTGTCAACGGATGTTTTCACCGGAACTGGTGTCGCAGCTACGACAGGCTGCACCCGCAAGGAACTGCTAAGGTGAGTGGTGACGATAGCCACGAGCCAACGGCATGACATCCGTTTATGACACGGTACTGAAAGACACTGTATGACATTTTCTTGGGTCGTATAGTGTGAGTCAAAGTATTTATGCTGACACCTACTGTCCTTTATTTATGTTTTACTTGCTATTGAGTACTTACCTGTCGGTCGTGATGTATTGTTCTATTTCTGTGCTGGTGATATCGCTAGCCGCAGTGCCCTCGTGCCGAAGTACAGCGAGAACCGTGCACTGGCCGAGAGCTCCGTTATTATATACGACGTTGAACGTCCCATTGAAGCACATGCACCTTGGGCTTCAATGTGTAGGAGTGTTGTTTGCGTGAAAACACCGCCAGCGCAGTCGCCCGCATCAGGTCGACACTCGCCATGAGTTCGTCCTCTTCCCAGGTCTTCTCCGCACCGTTATTGTCCTCCGGCCGAGCAGACAACACATTGTTCGGTGCTGCGTGGGCTGCGTGGCTCACAACTGCTGCCCTGTGCGTCCCCTCGTCACCGCCATCCACCTCTCCGCATTGGTGGCGACGCACTCCGCAGACGTCACAGTCCTCGACGCTCCAGTTGGTGAAGCCGACGTTGACATCCTTCACGGCGGCCCGATGCGTGTCACGCGCGCGCATGTGCCGGCCCGACTCCCGACAAAACCTGCCTTTATTTTGACGATGGTGACTTACGGCGGCAAGCACCTTCGTCAAGGGGCATGCATGCGGCGGTAGTAGTGGTAGGGGGCAGATGGGGGGGGGGAGCAGATGGCTCGTATGACATGATGTCCGCGTGTATCTGATGTGTCCACCTTATTGCTGGATCTGCCCGTCACTCTCGTCGGGCGGGTGTGCGCCACTTCTTGAGGGAACGCTTCGGACGGTTTCGCCAGTTCTTGCTGCTTACCTTTACGATCATTATCTCGCCAAGGCTAGTACATCTGGCAATTCAACTACAACTTATCGTGCTTTTAAAAGAAGGAAGTGCAATAACCTGAAATGAAGTATTGCCTTCAATAAGAGCCTTGGTGAGAAGTATAGCCTTAGAGGAAACGAGTGCCCAATCTAGGCGATGTCAGCATGCCCCAAAGTCTCACTGGAACCTCCCAGGAACCTGCTGCAGGTCAAAGCGGTGATGCTCCACTAAGCCTTGATGGAAGCACTTGGTGCTAATAACCCTGTGTTTGTCTCTTCCATTCACTCTCACATGGGGGTCCGAGTACTTTACGGATTCTCATGTGATCAATGTAACTCAATATTAAAGGAAAAGTACGGCAAGGGAGGAAAATTGGCGTAATTGAAATTGGTGCGAACCGAGTCACTGACCTCATGCGCACTAGCCATAAAAAACTCGAGCTTTCGATTTCGTTTGATATGATAAAAAATCACGTTTACTGGAATTGCATCGCCCCTTCGTGAGGCGCAGACGTATGCCCAATACGTCTACAATCCAGTGAGTCACCAGTATTTTGGGCGTATCTTTAGCACCCATCGGAGATTCCTCGGCCTGGGTAGAACCATCATTTTGGACATATGCCCTTTCCTTATGCATTTACGATTATATTAATAGAGGGATACTCTTTTATGCAAGCTAAGTAAATGTAAGTATCAATTTTAAGTCTAATGGTTGCATTGCCAAAATTAGCATATCATACTTTACCATTGTGTGCATCCCGTTGAGACGAACCGATTAATATAAAATATATATTTCGAAAAATTGCACTCACGAGTCTGCCCTTCCACACAAATTTACATTAAATAAATCCTACATGAAATCACTACCACGTGTGGCATCAAATGGCTCCGCTCACGAGACGTCAATCAGCTGCTACTGCCGCACGGACGTAACAGGCTCGGAGCTGTCATCAGCTCACACGTAACAACGGGTCAGCTGATACTTCGGTCCAGCATGCGTCAGCCTGACAAACAACAGTCATGCAGCTGTGCACATATCGCATGTCAATAGCCACGCAGTTGTGGATCTCTCGCACGTCACCAGCCGCCCAGTTGTGCACGTCTCGCATGTCAACAGCCGCCCAGTTGTGCACGCCTGCACGTCAACAGCCGCGCAGTTGTGCACGTCTCGCACGTCACCAGCCGCCCAGTTGTGCACGTCTCGCATGTCAACAGCCCGATACGGCTGGCTCGCGGCGAGCACCACCGGTCGGCGGGGTAGTCGTCTGTTGACCGCCACTCGGGTCAGGTCGCCGTGCCCTCAGCTCGGCCAGCAGGCGTTCGGCCTGGCTGCGCAGAGGCTTCAGCTGCAGACCGTCCTTGTCCTGCCGCAGGCGACTGAGGATGTCGGCCGCGCCATCCTCGCTGCCCACGTACCCTGCGGCGTAACGGTGACGGGTCAGGTCACCATCTCCACCCGAGCCCGTCCACACAAGGTCACACGGGGTCACCGTCTCCACCCCAGCCCGTCCACACGGGGTCACCGTCTCCGCCCCAGCCCGTCCACACAAGGTCACCGTCTCCACCCCAGCCCGTCCACACAGGGTCACCGTCTCCGCCCCAGCCCGTCCACACAAGGTCACCGTCTCCGCCCCAGCCCGTCCACACAAGGTCACCGTCTCCATCCCAGCCCGTCCACACGGGGCCACCGTCTCCACCCCAGCCCGTCCACACGGGGTCACCGTCTCCGCCCCAGCCCGTCCACACTGGGTCACCGTCTCCACCCCAGCCGGGTCACACGGGGTCACTGACGCCCCGCAGGTGACGCCGCTCAAAGGGGGCCGACGGCTCGTGACCGACTACACGGACTGTGTCCAAACAACGGCATCGCACAGCCGACCATAGGCTGAACAGCGAATGACGGCTGGAAAATCAGCCAGCCCCTGAATTTTCAGCAATTTTTCTTTTTTGGCCATGAAAACCTTGCCCTGAGCCGAAAATTATCCTCTCCTTTTTTCTTGGAAACTTGCATGATGCCATTTAACGATGCCAGCAAACATATTGCTCCTTTAAGAGTTTCAGAAACGAACCGGAAAGTACAAAGGGGAGTTTCTGATGTCCGAAGGAGGAAGACAATTGTCGTCTCCGAATTGCAGCTGCTAAAAACTCCGTGTGCAGCATTCCGAAACATAAATCAAACCCTGCATCAAATACATTCTTTTGTCACTCCAAATTCCCTGAGTTAATTGTGAGACGTATCTGCTGGATCCATTCGGCATTACACCTGCGGTATCTCCTCAGTAGGACCTCCCGCGACGCGTTGAAAGGGCTCAAAATCTTCACGACGAAGGGGCACAGGGCACCAAATGACCTCGCCGTCGGCGCGTCCTTAAGCTCCCCTCCCCCTCCAACCAACAACCATCCGACCACTATCTCCTCTCCTCAGCAGGAGCCCGGGTCACCTACTGTATCTCATCAGCAGGAGTCCAGGCCACCTGCTGTATCTCATCGGCAGGAGCCCAGGCCACTTACTGTACCTACTCAATAGGAGTCCAGGTCACGTACTGTACTTCCTTAGCAGTACCCCAGGCCACCTACTGTATCTCCCCAGCAAGAGTCCAGACCATTTACCCTGTCTCACCAACAGGACGAGCCCAGGCCACCTACTGTATCTCCTCAGCAGAGCGCGATACACAATGTGGATGTCATCGGGAGGCACCGCCGCCAGCAGACTGAGTAGCTGCGCCACTTTCCCGCGCTCCTGCAGTCTGATGCAGCCACGCTTCAGGTGATGGGGCGACAGTCGCTGTCGAGATGGCAACACGTCAGGGTGGACTGCACTGTTCGCGACTGTACACCACACATTAACGACCGCACGCCACACAATAGTGACCGCACACCACACATCAGCGACTGTACACTACACATCAGCGACTGTACACCACATATTAGCGACTGCAACCACAAAGCAATTGTGCATCTCACACCAGCGACTGTTCACCATTGTCGGTTCAACTGTGCATTCACATGTGAATTCGGTTCACATGCGAGCATAACATTTCCGTATTGTTTAAATACGTGCATTGGGTATTTGCGCAAGGAACATTCCGAGTAACGTCTAATTGTCTGCATTATCAACACCAATTTAAAGGCACTTGAACTGAATCACTGCTCGAGAGCTGGCCGGCCACCGCGTCGGTCGGCAAACCTCACGGATAACATGCTAGCTCTTGCTGGACACCAGGCGCTCGCGGTGTGCGCCGTCCCCAGCCACAAACGACCTCACCTTAAAGAATGGCCGAGCCAGCTCCGGGTAGTCGGCAAACGCGTAGGCCAGACCCACCTCGTAGTCGGCGTGCTGAGCGCCGTGGATACGACTCAGCTGAAACACACAGCACAGGCAACGGGTCAACACGTAGAGTATCCAGCAAACCACGCAGCACAGCTGAAACACACAGCACAGGCAACGGGTCAACACGGAGAGTATCCAGCAAACCACGCAGCACAGCTGAAACACACAGCACAGGTAACGGGTCAACACGGAGAGTATCCAGCATACCACGCAGCACAGCTGAAACCCACAGCACAGGTAACGGATCAACATGGAGAGTATCCAGCATACCACGCAGCATAGCTGAAACACACAGCACAGGTAACGGGTCAACACGGAGAGTATCCAGCATACCACGCAGCACAGCTGAAACACACAGCACAGGTAACGGGTCAACACGGAGAGTATCCAGCATACCACGCAGCACAGCTGAAACACACAGCACAGGTAACGGATCAACATGGAGAGTATCCAGCATACCACGCAGCACAGCTGAAACACATAGCACAGCAGTGTCATAAAATTACTTCACCATTAACTGTGTGGATGAAGGAAGAAGTTGCTTGGTAATAGTGAAAGATTGGAAGAAAATAAAGGATCGCCACTTAAGGATTAAAAAATTGGAATGCCTTTCACTTCAGTCACATGCATTTACATTTTTCAGCAGTCGTGTGTATAATGACAGAACACACATGTAGTAAAATGGTAAAAACGTAAGACAAGGATGAAATAGGACAATTCCATTAACTGTGAATTTCCAGGTCACATGACCAATTATTTTACACTGCAGCACAGGCAACGGATCAACATGGAGAGTATCCAGCATACCACGCAGCATAGCTGAAACACACAGCACAGGTGACCGGTCAACACGGAGAGTATCCAGCATATCACGCAGCACAGCCGAAACACACAGCACAGGTAACGTGTCAGCAGTAATACTGTATCCAGCGTACCACCGCACAGATCACGGATCAACACGGAGAGTCCGTCATAACACACAGCATCGTTGAAACACAGCACAGATAACGGATCAACACTGGGAACATCCAGCATAATACACAGCACAGATAACGTGTCAGCAGTAACACTGAGAGCATTCAGCAGAATATGTGCAAAACTGAAACACCACCGATAATGGGTCAACAGTGAACATGGCGAGCAACCCAGTAGAACATGTGGCACACATATCACGGTGTTCAAATTCGAAGTCTCTTGCAAAAAAGGAGCCTTTAGAAGGGTTGAAAAAAACCTTTTCGAAACGGCTTATTAAAAGCACAACCCTTTTGAAGCAATTCCGTTTGGAACACTATAACGTGACTCGCACGATAACAGCGCAAGGTGCATACTTTTCATAGCTGGAACTATGCAAGCCGGACTTGCAGCTTCACTCTCGCCATGCGTTCCATGCGTTCCGTTACCAACCGAAAACGATGCTCCCGCAGTCAGAGGAAAACGATGAGCGTCGCGTCGCGATCGGCGAGATCGACGGAACATTTTCGCAGGTAGCTTGGTCATAGTTCACAGTCGCATGCTGAACATCTTGACCAGAGCATGGCGGGCTACCAAGCTGTGACATTATGTCTGGAGGCATGCTCGATGTATGTCGGCTGGAATTGTCGTCTCTTCCTCCTTAGTGCAGCTGATGAACTCAGATGACCGATTTGACACGCTTTTATATGATTTCAGTCCACACCATATCGTCAGCGACCACGGAGGCATATTACCCCGACTGACCTAGAAATGCGTCTTTCGACAGAACGCACTTCTTCTCTGGAAGCTCAAAGGGCAATGATGATGGCAAGTTTTTAATTTAGGCTGCAAAACAATGTACAAGCTTAGCTTGTAGGCTTGTGCAAAACAATGTAGCTTGCACATTGTTTTCCAGCCTAAATATTTTTTTTTACAATCATCATTACCCTTTGAGGTTCCAACGGAGTCAACGCATGCCTTTTACACGCCGATGCGTGCTGTATTTTGCTTGCGACCTCCGAGGGCGTTGTTTGACCTCGCACGCTACGTGGTCACACGAAGCGTCGATAGATTGCTCTGCCCAGGCTACCCTCCGGCGCGCAGCTGGAACACGTGCGGCGGACGGCGTGGCGCCAGCTTACGATACACGACGTTGCGGAATATTTTGACACTTCACATGCCTTGGAGGACACTGGACCGAATATGCGACTCTCCGATACCGATGGATTCATCTCCGCGTCTCGCGACCGAACGCGTCGACCTTTGTCCCGCGGCTTTGTCTCAGTTTGGCGTAGTCGTACGGCGTTCTGCGACAACATGTCGAACAGTCAGCGATATTGCATACCAGCACTTCTCGGGCTGTGGAAAGCCAGCCACCAGCCGAGAACGTCACTGAAAAATCCCGTGTTACGGCCGAACGCCGCACCCAGTGCACAACTTCGGGGACATCCCGGCACCGTGTCAACAGCTCACCCTCACACGAGCCATCGGCTAATGGGGGCAAAACTGAACACCTCTTCTCGAGCACACACGGGTCTGCGTAACTGGAGCTGAACTGGAGCCGAAACGCACAGCAATGAAGCGACTACGCAGCTGGTTCACGCTACTGATGACCAAAACTTCCTGTTGCTGTCACTCCTGGAGCACTACCGCTAGTGATGACTGCATCTACCCATTGCTGTCGTTTCTGGAGCACAAGTTCTGTCTGGGTACTTCCATGGTGGGGCACTTACGTTGTTGATGAGGCGTTTATGTGTCGGGGGGGGGCATTCACAAACCTGTTGGTATATGGCGTCCATCAGGGGTTGTCGTGTCTGGCTATCCGAGATGTTGAGGACAGCGTACATCAGTCCTTCCGTGTACGGCGTCACTCCATGAGTCGTGCAGCAGTGGACGTACTCATCCAGCGCCTCTGTGAGGTCACCCCTGGTGAAGAGGTCGGATCAGGTCAGGAGTCTGGTGAAGTCAGGTGAGGTCAGGTCGGGCATGGTGGGGCAAACCCTGGTGCAGATATCAGGCCAGGTCAGGAGTCTGGTGAGATCGGGCCAGGCATGGTGAGGTCAGACGAAGCCAGGTGGGATCAGGTCAGGCATGAAGTCAGGCGAGGTCAGGTCAGTTGAGGTCAGACAAGGTTATGCAGGGTCAGACGAGGTCACATGACATAAACATCTCATCAGCATTGCAACAATTCAATCGGGCTACTCTGTTGATGTAGAACGACAGGTGGCGTGCCTTCTGCTGGTGGTGGCTTCAGCCAACAGTAGGTGTGGCCAGCTCACTATTGAAGTGAACTGCTCAATATCCGGTACCAATCGCCAGCGCTCGGGGCACCAGACAGACGGCACCAGAGGTCGGGCACATGACGTAGCGCTACGGCCCGGCTACATCGCCTGGCGACAACAGAGCAAATGCAGCGATACTTCCCCTCGCCTCCCACCAGACATTTACTTGTTAATGTAGGAGGCGATCACCTGTCCCAGGTGATGCTTGGTGACGACGTCGACACCCTTCTCCCTGAGCACGTGCAATAGGTCGCGCGTCAGCTGAGGATCGCCCAGCAGCACGGCCTCGTTCACCAGCCGGTTGCAGTCCCGCCAGCACTGGGTCGATATTGTCAACACCTCCGACAGCGTCGAGAACGCCTCTGTGTGACGTCAGAGGCGATGTCACGCGGCGCCAGCTGGACACCGGTGTTAAACGCTAGATGGACGTCCGCAGGTATGTAAAATCCTTCCCCACACCAAAAATGCAGGGATGTGCGCACTTTGCACGCTTACTCCCATGGCTCACGCACACACGCGTAACACAACCGTATATTTATAGCCTGACCGGGGACACTTCATCTGCAGAGGAGCATCAAACAATTCTGTAAGGTTCGGGGATTTGAGTCAAATATATCCTCCAAAACAACCGCATTTTACGAAGCTAGGGACAGGACTCGCGCCACCTCACCTGAGTTGCGTCGCTCTCGCAGCATAAGAGTGGCCAGCTGGATTAGCTTGAACGTGTCCAGTTGGTGGTGTTCGTTGCCTAGCGCGGCCAGACGCCGCTTGTAGCCGAGAGCTTCCTCCAGCAGGCCGTGGTTCACGTGCACCGACAGAAGCGAGGAAAGCACCCCGGCCGTCATGGGCTCCTGCTCATCGGGTCTCAACATGTGGCTCATCTCCTGAGGAGGGGTGATTGGCATCACTGGCAGACAGCGGACATAACTCTCCGGGGAACACACCTATCTGGAAAGAAATGTACATTAAGCAACTAATATACCATCTGGCAGCTGGGCTAGCTGAAACTATCAGCATCTGGCATCTGTCATGACAAAATTAACATGGCATGACAGCATCTGTCTGGCAGAATCAGGGCAGGTACATGTTCGCTAAACGGTGCTATGCGGCGCATATTCCAGGGATGATATTAACCTACCTTTTCTAGAGACTTGACTCGTTCTAGGTTGTTCTTCCTGCAATGAGCCAGGATCAGTTTTCGAAGAATGCCGCGGATATTTCCTCCCTTCTTCTTGAGCTCGATGAGATGATCTTCGAGCTCCTCCACACTCACGGGTTGCTGGAACCAGTAGACAAAACAGTCGACAAATTATATCAGTTCTAACCACACTAGGTCACAAAGCGTATATGAATATCGAGATTAAAGGAACCTCGATGTGACGGGAGCGTCATCCCACAAAAATGACGTTGGGACAAAGGGCGACGCTCATAAACACTGCTTGGGCACATCCACCGGCCTCCGAAGCATACATTTGCCCACTCTTACAAAAAAAGCTTCACGTTCCATCGCCGTCGACTGACCATGGGTACGCCGATGTCGCTCTCCCAGGGCCGAGAGCTGACCGAGTCGTCGGCCAGCTGCGGCAGAGCGTGCAGCGTGGCTGGCGACAGCTCGCTGCACTGCTCCAGCACCAGGTCCACCACCAGCGGCGAGACGCGCAGCTCCGACTCCAGCAGCGCCTGCGGGCACACAGGCACACGAGCGTCAGGTACACCAGGGCCGATGTAGGACTACACCGGGGCGGCCGTGTCGGTACACTGACGGCACATTAAACCCTCCGCCGAAATTCTGCCATTGAACTGGAATTGACGGATAAGGCAGTGGGCCAAGGTTCGCGTAACAAGCTAGGCATAACATAGGATCATGATCATAAGGTCGCCCTAGCAATAATTCGGACAAAGTTCCTTTAGAAAAGCAGTAGTCAGCAGTGGCCTGAAAAGCATAGGAGGCCGTAGAGTGCGAGAAATAAGAGAAGATTGACCTGAAGTATCAGACAGAGTTGGACACATTGTCACATGGATACGTTATTGGCGCCTTTGGCATACGAAAAGGAATGAGTGGAGCAAAGCGCGATATATGCAGCTTCAGTCCTCAGGATGGGGACGGCGAAGAATCATATTATGGGGCGCCCCGGAGCAACAGACGTGTCGCAGGGCTCAACCAAGGCAACACAAGTTGGTAGGCTGCACATGGAAGGCCGCAGTACTGCAACGATCTGCTCTCATCAATGCGCTACAGCGCAGGCCGGGTGACAGTCGGTTGCTGTTACCTGCTGGCCAGCGTTAAAATAGCTATGTTTTGGTATGTGTGAGATGTCGAAGCCAGGGCAATAAGACGTCAAATTTCGCTGTGGAAAACATGTCACTTGAAATGTCTTCAGTTTTTTAGTTCAAATTTAGGCCTGGGGCATACCTACGAAGATGTCCATCTTGGCTTGTGTTGACACATGCCTAACTTAGTGACACCAATATTATATATATATATATATATATATATATATATATATATATATATATATATATATATATATATAAAGACCTACACTGGCATAACCAACATACTAATTAAACATGATTTATTTGTGGGTGATTTATTTACTCTGAAATTGTATTACGAGATGTTGATAAATCACGATCTGTAATGGTGAGCCTTGGTTGGTTATTGGTTTTGCGACACATCGACCGTTGAGTCATGTAGTGTCGCCAATCTCTCACGCCGATTGGTGAGATGGAGTAGCGACAGGTAAGACTCGAACCCACAACCTTTCGATTGTGAGACGAGCAACTTACTCATAGGCTACTCGTCCCCTGTAATGGTGAGCCTAAGCATGGCACATGTACGTGAGATAGTGTTAGAAGTGATGCAACTTCTAAACACACCAATAAGTAAGATGTTGATAAGGATAAGTAAGTAAGATGTTGGAAAGGATTCCAATTGAGTCTTCAACAAGTGAAATAATCCACCCTACTTCACGAATACATATCGCTGCTGCTGACAGGCGTGGCGCTCGCAGCGAACTCCCGAGACCTTGATACAGATGTAGTAGCTCTTAGTGTTTAGTTATTTGGGCTTTAGGGTGGCCCTTGGTGCATGAAGCTGCGTGACAGTGCCACCGTTTCAGTCTAGACCTCTCTCAGTTCAGGACCTTCATCAACTACAGTCAAATTCATCATACAGCTCCTTTAACTGCCACCGGGCGGACTAAGTTCGCAACCCCATCCTGACCTACGTGATCCACCTTGACTTTAGCCGGTGTGACCAGTGCAGGTCAGCGACCTTCACTGACCTTGACCAGCTCCGTGAGCGCGCTGCCCGCCGGCCCGGCCGGGTTGGCGGCACGCGCCCGACACAGGCTCATCAGCACGTCGCCCACCGGGTCCTCGGTGCCGGAGCGGTGCTGGAAGGCGCAGCGCAGCACGCCCACACAGGCGGCCACGTCAGCCTCCGCCAGCAGGGCGCGCAACACGATGCCCACCAACTCCGAGCTGGTCGTGGACGCACAGTACTGCTCACCTGTCCAGAGGTCAGGATACGCGGCTGAGGTTATGGCACCTGACAGTCGTGGCCTTCACACACGGAATCGGACAGTTATGGCCTTCACACACGGCATCGGACAGTTGTGGCCTTCACACACGGCATCGGACAGTTGTGGCCTTCACACACGGCATCGGACAATCGTGGCCTTCACACACGGCATCGGACAGTCGTGGCCTTCACACACGGCATCGGACAGTCGTGGCCTTCACACACGGAATCGGACAGTCGTGACCTTCACACACGGCAACGAACAATTTTTTTATTGGATTGGATTGTGGCCTTATGACGCATTCAGCAGCTGAGGCCATAGGGCGTCGCCTGCTTCTCACCCTGGCAAGAAGTGCGGGCATCGTGGGGAATTGAACCCCGTACTTCTGGCGTCCTAGACGCTCAGCTTAACCATTGAGCTGCCGACGCCCAACCAGACCATCTTGACCTTACACACGGCACTGAACAGTCATGGCCTTCACACAAGGCACCGGACAGGCATGACCTTCACTCACGGCACTGGACAGGCATGGCCTTCACTCACGGCATTGGACAGGCATGGCCTTCACTCACGGCACTGGACAGTTATGGCCTTCACACAAGGCGCCGGACAGGCATGGCCTTCACTCACGGCACTGGACAGTCATGGCCTTCACACAAGGCGCTGGATAGGCATGGCCTTCATTCACGGCACTGAACAGTCATGGCCTTCACACAAGGCACCGGACAGGCATGGCCTTCACTCACGGCACTGGACAGGCATGGCCTTCACTCACGGGACTGGACAGTTATGGCCTTCACACAAGGCGCCGGACAGACATGGCCTTCACTCACGGCACTGGACGGTTATAGCCTTCAGACACAACGCCAGACCGTCTTAACCTTCACACATCGCACCGGACAGTAGTGGCCTTCAAATAAGGCGCTAGACCAGGGTTGGAGTTGCACTTTGTAATCCTGGAAGTGGAGAGGTAACTTGCATAATCACATAAGGAGAGGATATTTTATTCAAACATGCGACATCAGAATCTTAGTCTGCACTCTCCGGTGAATCTTGAGAACTTGATGACAGAGCAGGCCATTGTCAAACAGCACCATTCAACCTTTTCACATCAGTAAAATGGGATGATCATTTTCTGGAGAGGATAATGACCTGGACGCCAAAAATTCAGAAGCTCATCTTTACAACCCTCCTCCAAACAGCTGTGATCTTCACTTCCTATCACGAGGTGCACTACTCGGTCAGGGTCGAGACAGACAGCAAGAGCCTGACAGTGCATAGCAACTCCGGGAGCCACTCCAGCAGATAGCGGGAGCCACTCCGGTCCGAACCAGCGCGTCTACTCAGTATCCGCAGTGTCTACTCCCGCTCGGCACCGCCCCCACATCGGCCCAAGCTCCACCGCTCGGCACCGCCCTCACATCGGTCCAAGCTCCACCTCCCGCACCGGTCTCATATCGGTCCCAGCTCCACCTCCCGCACCGGTCCCGCCTAGCGCCAGCTCCCACCCCACTCACAGGTCTGGACGGCCTCGTCGTTCATGCGGCTGGTGATCAGGAACTCCACCAGCGCGTCAATGACGGCCGCCACGGTGAGGCCGCACTGCTTCAGCTGCTGCAGGATGAGTGGTGCCAGCGGCCGCTGCGGCAGGCTCTGGTACACCGGCAGAACGTACTCGCGCAGTGTCAGCTTACTCGGCTGCACGTCAGCCTCCAGCATCTGACTGACGGCATCCAGGACACCTGCGGCGACCGGCGCAGTCGGGTAACCGACGGGAGCGTTCAGAAACCGATCGGAGTTAGCACGCGGAAGGCTGGACGGAAGTGTGCTTCCCATCCGGCAGGCGACGGCGACACAAGTACGAAACAAAACACATCGCTGTAGATGAGCAATACACTGAACCAACATCACAAACGAAGGCGTGAGATCAAGGCATTATACAGGACGCACATAGAAGCGCCAACGTAGGAAAAAAACAACATTAACCACCAAACATAAACAACAAGTGATTCTTCATGGAGGCAGATCGGTTGGAAACATACACGAGCCGAGGACAGGAGCGGGCTGCTCACCGTTCACATCGCCGGCCCTGGACAGTGGCAGCAGGGCCGGCCAGAACATGTGGTCCCGCAGCGACTGGCCGGCCGCGTGGGCCCGCCCCAGCAGCGTCAGCGCCGTGTGCCACTGACCCAGCCGGTACAGCCGCTCGGCGGCGTTCAGCCACGCGCGCGGCAGCCACGAGTGCAAGGTCAGCGCCGAGCACACCTCCGACAACGAGTCGACGTCCTGAGGACCGAGGACGTGTCACACACTTCTGACGGAGTCGACAGTCCGAGGACCACGTCTGGGTGTACTACACACCTCCTACAGCGAGTCGACGTCCTGAGGACCGAGGACGTGTCACACACTTCTGACGGAGTCGACAGTCCGAGGACCACGTCTGGGTGTACTACACACCTCCTACAGCGAGTCGACGTCCTGAGGACCGGTGCGGATGTGCTACACACCTCTGATGGAATCGACACTCCGAGGACCAGGTCAGAGTGTGACATACGCCTCCGTTAGTCGAGTTCTGGGATCAGGTCAGAGTGTGCTACACACTTAGGGGCACCTCAACTGCTACCGGTTATGCAGTTACACACTTCCGACAGCGAGTTAAGATCCTGGGGACCAAGGAAGGTGTGTCACACACCTCCGATGGAGTCAACAGTCCGAGGACCAGTATAGGGTGTGCTACAGAACCCGGATGAAGAGGAAGCTGTAAAGGCGGGAGGGGATCATCCATGCTGACACATGGCTCAGGGTATCCTACCAACTCAATGGCGGGGACAAAGGAGGATGTGCTATATTGTGAAGAGGCAGTGAGAGTGAGCTGGGTTATTCACCCTATTTCAAACACAAATGAACAAACTATTATGTCACACCTACAGCACAACGCCTGGCGCGTGACCAGGGAGCCGCACGCACACCACCACCTTCCCGGGGGATGCGTGAGCGGGACGGAAGCTGAAGGGGAGGCTCGCCCACCTGTCCGGTGACGACCATCTCCATCAGCAGCACGCGCGCCACTCCCTTCACGTCCGCCTCTGGCACACCACACCTCTGGGACATCTCCAGCAGGCTGACGGCCAGCCGCGGCAGGCACAGGCGCACCAGGTGACGCTGAAGGCGCACGCACGCCAGCGTCTTGAAGTTGAACGTGTCCCACGGGAACAGAGCCATCACCTGCACAGAGGGTCGTCAGCCAGGTCAGTGGCACTGTGGCAGTCCAGCCAGGTTAGTGTCCACGGGAACAGAGCCATCACCTGCACAGAGGGTCGTCAGCCAGGTCAGTGGCACTGTGGCAGTCCAACCAAGTTAGTGTCCCATGAGAACAGGGGGCCCGTGGGACACTAACGTGGCCCGTGGGACACTAACGTGGCCCGTGGGACACTCCCACCAGTTAGGGCCGTTTATGTTGTGCCAGTCCAACAAGTTCATGATTGGCGGAATAAGGGACTTGTGTATAAAAAACAATACATTGAATATATCCAATGTGTACCACAAATTAATTCAAATCACCTCATGACAACCATTCGGCTGAAAATCGAATTGGCAACCATTCAGCTTCCAATCTGGTGGACGGCCTGCTGCTACCTCATCTAGCGGCGTCTCCACCTGGTGGATAGCCTGCTGCTCATCTCACCTGGTGGACGGCCTGCTGCTACCTCATCTAGCGGCGTCTCCACCTGGTGGATAGCCTGCTGCTACCCCATCTGGTGGGGTCTCCCACCTGTTGGACAGCCTCCTGTTGTCCTGTCTCCAGCAGCGCCACCACCACGCGCACGCACTCGTCGGCCGGCAGGGGGCGCTGCTGGGCGCGTCTCCTGGTGACCAGCGCCGCCAGACGGCCCGGCTGGCGCGCCCACGCGTACGCCAGCATCAGGGTGGAGGCCAGCTGGTCGTCACTGAGCGCCGTCGGCGGCAGCAGGGCCTGCGCCGTGTCCAGCGCCGCGACCATGTCACTGAGCGCCACACAGCAACCCGTCAGACCAACGGCCGGACTTGGACGTCCATGTCACTGAGCGCCACACAGCAACCCGTCAGACCAACGGCCGGACTTGGACGTCCATGTCACTGAGCGCCACACGGCAACCCGTCAGACCAACGGCCGGACTTGGACGTCCATGTCTCTGAGCGCCACACAGCAGCCCGTCAGACCAACGGCCGGACTTGGACGTCCATGTCTCTGAGCGCCACACAGCAGCCCGTCAGACCAACGGCTGGAGTTGGACGTCCATGTCACTGAGCGCCACACGGCAACCCGTCAGACCAACGGCCGGACTTGGACGTCCATGTCTCTGAGCGCCACACAGCAGCCCGTCAGACCAACGGCCGGACTTGGACGTCCATGTCTCTGAGCGCCACACAGCAGCCCGTCAGACCAACGGCTGGAGTTGGACGTCCATGTCACTGAGCGCCACACGGCAACCCGTCAGACCAACGGCCGGACTTGGACGTCCATGTCACTGAGCGCCACACAGCAACCACACAGCAACCGTCAGACTAACTGCCGGACTTAGACGTCCATGTCACTGAGCGCCACACAGCAACCCGTCAGACCAACGGCCGGACTTGGACGTCCATGTCACTGAGCGCCACACAGCAACCCGTCAGACCAACGGCCGGACTTGGACGTCCATGTCACTGAGCGCCACACAGCAGCCCGTCAGACCAACGGCCGGACTTGGACGTCCATGTCACTGAGCGCGACACAGCAACCCGTCAGACCAACGGCCGGACTTGGACGTCCATGTCACTGAGCGCCACACGGCAACCCCACACAGCAGCCCGTCAGACCAACGGCCGGAATTGGACGTCCATGTCTCTGAGCGCCACACAGCAGGCCGTCAGACCAACGGCCGGACTTGGACGTCCATGTCTCTGAGCGCCACACGGCAACCCGTCAGACCAACGGCCGGACTTGGACGTCCATGTCTCTGAGCGCCACACAGCAGCCCGTCAGACCAACGACCGGACTTGGACGTCCATGTCTCTGAGCGCCACACGGCAACCCGTCAGACCAACGGCCGGACTTGGACGTACATGTCTGAGCGCACACGGAACCACAGCAACCCGTCAGACCAACGGCCGGACTTGGACGTCCATGTCACCGAGCGCCACACAGCAACCCGTCAGACCAACGGCCGGACTTGGACGTCCATGTCTCTGAGCGCCACACGGCAACCCGTCAGACCAACGGCCGGACTTGGACGTCCATGTCTCTGAGCGCCACACAGCAGCCCGTCAGACCAACGGCCGGATTTGGACGTCCATGTCTCTGAGCGCGACACAGCAACCCGTCAGACCAACGGCCGGACTTGGACGTCCATGTCTCTGAGCGCCACACGGCAACCCGTCAGACCAACGGCCGGACTTGGACGTCCATGTCACTGAGCGCCACACAGCAACCCTTCAGACCAACGGCTGGACTTGGACGTCCACGTCTCTGAGCGCCACACGGCAACCCGTCAGACCAACGGCCGGACTTGGACGTCCATGTCACTGAGCGCCACACAGCAACCCTTCAGACCAACGGCTGGACTTGGACGTCCATGCCACTGAGCGCCACACAGCAACTTATCAGGTGAACGGCTGGATTTGGACGTCCGTGTCACTGAGCCTGTCAGTCCATGTCTGCCGCCTAGTATGTCGCAAACCCACACAAGAACAATAACAAAAAAAACGAAGGCCAGGGAATAGTATACCTGAGGCTCCGGGAATTAACATGAAATAACGACGCGTTTCGGACTGTCCACTGCTAAGCATCACCATCCTTCTCAGTGAACTAGGATAATACAATTTTCCTCGGAGCATGATGATCATGAGGAAAAAACCACGTCCCTAGACCCTGCTGAGCAGGGGATGGTAATGTTGGAAGGCTCCAGGCCGTGTTGACACCACCCATGAGAGAGGGTACCGAGCTTCATGCCAATTTCGCTGAGGGATGGTGGTGTTGAAGTGCCTGGGCCGCGTCCGTGTCACTGCGGAGGAGCAGGGAAGTTGGAAGTGATTCGGGCGCCACCATGGCAGTGCAGGGGACACCGCTTGGGCGTCTCCCTCGCGCAGGTGCCGAACAATACGACAGACGTCATCACCGCAAGGCACTGACCCGGCTCGGCCGTGACCCACGATGACCGCGTGCACCAGCCAGTCGGGGGTGGGCCGGCCGGCGGAGCGGAGCGCCTCCAGAGCAGCGGCCGCCTCCGCCGTGTCGCCGGTGGCCCACAGGCAGGCCGTCAGCTGGGCGGCGCATTCGGCATCCGCGCCACTGGCCGTCGCCAGCGCCGCCACCGCCGGCGGGGGCCGCACGCCAGCTGACACGCACAGCCGCAGACAGGCCAGCACGGCATCCGGCTCCGGGGCGCCTGCCGGGTAACGGTGTCAGTGGTGGTGACCAGAGCACAACTCGACAGACAGGCCAACACGGCGTCCGGCCCAGGGGCGCCTGCCAGGTCAGGTAACGGGGTCAGTGGTGGGGAACAGAGCACAATTCGACAGACAGGCCAGCACGGCGTCCGGCTCCGAGGCGCCTGCCAGGTCAGGTAACAGGGTCAGTGGTGGGGAACGGAGCACAACTCGACTGACAGGCCAGCACGGCGTCCGTCCCCGGGGCTCCTGCCGGGTAACGGGGTCAGTGGTGGGGACCAGAGCACAACTCGACAGACAGGCCAGCACGGCGTCCGGCTCCGGGGCGCCTGCCAGGTCAGGTAACGGGGTCAGTGGTGGAGACCAGAGCACAACTCGACAGACAGGCCAGCACGGCGTCCGGCCCCGGGGCGCCTGCCAGGTCAGGTAACGGGGTCAGTGGTGGAGACCAGAGCACAACTCGATAGGCAACAGTTCGCCACTGTCCCCTGCACGTAAGCAGACCTCAGTGACGAGGCGCGTGCGTACCCACCGTGCTCGGTAACCATCTGCCAGACATTTTGGACATGTTGGGCCGTGACGTCACGACCCGCCGACAGCCGGCGAAATGTCGTCAAAATGTTCACCGCGCTCTCATGTCGCTCCTCAGCACCTGCAAACACGGTGGCGGCAGCACATCAGATAAACTCCATCCCTAGTTCATAATAGTAATACACGTTGATAACAGTGCAGAAAATACTCAGATGTAAGGCAATGAATAGTGGTAATGCCTGGGCATTTCAGATGTCCGTGAATTAAATCAGTGATACAAATTCATCACCACAAGAAGTAATCATAGCATAAACCAATCGTCCGCAATTCTGGAATATTTTTTTAGCGCACTCATGACGGCTGCAGTCACATTGTACAACTAAACCAAGCACCAGTGTTGGTTCCAAGCAACAACGGAAGTTAAAAGCATCGAACATTGCATCACCACGGATCCACGCTGCCAACCACTGAGCCGCATCCCCACTATAACAGACCGCTGAAGCAGTCACAGAACAGTCAATAACGCTTCAGCGATTGAGCATTGTTAAGTACTGACAGATTATAATTGGTTGGTTGGTTATTGTAGTTTGGGGGAGCATCGACTACATCGGTCATGCAGCGCCCACAGATTACAATTGATCTGAGACATGCTCCTATGTGATCTATACCTATGCTCCTCAAAGCCAGCAGCATGCCGTTGACCGGACGGAACTGCTGGTGGTCCTTGAAACGAGAAAACTTGTCCAGGACTTCCTGGAGAGCTGGCTTTTCTGCAGCTGCATATGTTGCAAGACCAGTGCAGAAATGGGATAGCCTCTCTGGAATCCTGCAAAATTACACGAATTATTTTTGCCACAAGATATCTTACAATGGCCAGAAAATCGCGGAATAAGTCGACAGATGACGCACAATATGACAATCCATGGCACAAATATCAAAAAAGAAAAGCATAACTATATGAGCACAGGTCAGAGTAGTACAGTGATAAATTGTTCGTGAAATAGGATGGAATATAGCACTTTAATAATGCTCAATCAACATCCTTCTCCTTGGAACCTACACCATCAGCTAGAAGTACCTACACCATCAGCTCGACTGCTCGACCATCAGCTCGACTGCTCGACCATCAGTTCGACTTGAGTCTGAGGCATCATGAGCATTTTAAATGACACTAATTCCATGGCAAATTTCGACATCCTACTGTGCTCGTTTCGACATCTCACACCTCGCGAAAAACCATTATTTTAACCTTGGAGAAGGAACCATAGGTAACATGGCCTAGTGGTGAGTATCCCCGCCTGTCTGCCCATGGCCGTAATCTCTGTAGGTCATGACCTCATGAGTGAATATCTGAGTATAATTTAGGTGGCACATATAGCTCACTCTTTCACAAAACCGTTACTAATAGTAACACACTGAACAATCAGTTTTATTCTTGGTTAATACATCACAAAATGTCACGTCACGCACAAATGACAGATACCTGATGTGGTTTTTACTCTCTGCGTGGAGCATCTGAACACGGATCGCCGTTCTGATGTTGTGCAGCATCTTGGCTCTTGAAAACAAACAAGCCAAACTTCGGCTGCACACTGACGTCAGCATCTTGTGATGGTTGGCTGGCTATTGGGGTTTATGGGCGCAGCGACTGCGTCGGCCATGTAGCGCGCCCATATCTTGTGAAGGTACCAAGCTGAAAAAGCGACAATATTCTGAAATGGTGACAACACTATATACCATCTATTCCATACCATGCATCCAACTTTGCGATATCATGCACTTAAAACAACGCATACTACGGACATTCCCCGATACCGTACTGATGAAATCGGGCCGCGGCTCGTGCGGTAGAAGCTCGCAAACGCCGCCACTACGCCGATCTCTGCTTGAGGTAAAGGTTCGAGCACTTAGCCGTTGAGACGACCGGGGGTCTAGGACCTGCCGTCTCAGAATTTGTGCGAGAGCTCGGGCGCCTCATAACGGTCCGCACCGGTGAGCGCCGTGAAACAGCCTGGCTGCGGCAACGCACTTCTGCCGCAACTGCGTGTGGCAACGCGGCCTCTGTGCTTGCCACAGCCCGCCCCACATATAGATCTTCGGCTGGCCGCATAGTTTCCCCACCTTCCCATATTTGCACAGCATTTCCCAAACCCAGATAAGATACGGTGACTTTGTTCATCTCCTGTACCCAACTAACCCTTGCACCACAGTTGCAGGTGTGGAATTCTGGGGTATCATAAGACACATTTGAGTGAAAGGTAGTGCATGTGCATGGTGTATTTGATAGCATACCCCAGTATTTGATAGCATATCATGTACCATGTATCAAGTTGCCGCTATCGCGTATCAGCTGGGTTCGGTGAAAGATCACGTCACACTCAGAAGGCAATCGACTCCGCTAATTCCAAACTTTGCTTGCTTAACATTTAAACACTTTACTTTGGGGATTGAAAATATGACGCTACAATTTAAAGGAGGTGGTTTCCACGTTCTTGATCACCTAGAAAACTGGTGGAGAACAATTTTGCTCCTTCAGTAAAAAAATGTACATTGCCAAGGTTAGCAAAGCATCTTTTAAGCAAGTCATGCAAGGTGAACTCTGGAAAACGTGAAGAATAAATACCGCCCAAACTTCGATGAAAACTGACCATAGTATAATTCTGCATGTAAAATAATTCACAAAAAAGGTTACTCCTGCCCAAAATGTGCCCAGAAATGAAGCATGTACCCAACTTCAAATATAAAGTGATGCTCATTCAGTGCCAGTATGGCCCAATTCCCGACAATTTTACGTTTTTACTTACTGTCGAACATGACTGAAACTGGTACAGATCTGTGAGTAGATCACGCAAAATTGATCGGTTTTGTTTCAATTAGACATAGGCAATATAGACAAAAATGTGCCTATTATCAATGACCTCAAATCCTAAATATGAACCCAGCCCTGCACAATCTCATGGATACACCAACCCTTCAAAGAAAGAGATGCACCATCTGTACGACCAAATATTCGCCCATCTCCAATCACATCCAAAAGTAAATTCCTGGAGTCATCACAATGTAACCTGACCTAGCTATGACGCAAACAAATCGGAACAATTTCCAAGGAACGGTGCAAAGTGAGTTTAAGAAGAAGTCCAGCCAATGCCCTCAAATTCCTCAATTGATGAATCATACAGCATAATCTGTGTAGTTAATATCAGCGAGATCATCGGTACAACAAGGTTAAGGCAGACTTTCTTCACCAACAGGGTAGTAGAACACTGGAACCAGCTGCCAGAAAACATTGGTCAGTAGCAGCACATTGAACATCTTTAAAAACAGCATAGACAATCATTATAAGAATAGAGGGCTTGCTTTTCAGTATTACAGGGAGGGCTGATTGACAGATTTGGTGGGCAACTTGTTCCGTGTACAGAGTGCAACCAAGAAGGGCCCTTGTAGCTCGTAGTTGCACTAATCTTTTATGTCTTTATGTTTATGTCTACAGGGTTGTACCAACACAACATACGACGCCCCTTGCACATGCCCAAAGTCATGCCCCCAATGTTTCTCCATCTTGCATAGGTTAATGTTAGCTGGTTAGCAATAACTACATGAACTAAATATGACCATACTATGGCGATGTAAAACAGCATACTTTAGATAGTCAGACATTTGGGGTGCAGGGTGCCTCGACTGCTATGGTCATGTTGCACCAAATTAAAGCAGCAATATCTCCAAATTAGCGACTTAGCTGAACATCAGTAAACCAGTGTGGCCCACTACGTGTGGTCATCGTTCCACCGGCCGGAGGGGCGACTGGCTGTGTCTGCCCACCAACACGAGGCCAGCACAGTGCCGACGTCACAGTGACACCAAACGAGCTCACATTGGGCGGATACTCGCTGGGCCACCGCTGACGCGATGGGCAATCGTATCGCTTGCATGGTCTGTGTGTTCGCCCATGAGAAACATGCCCATTGGTTTTGAACAGACACACATGAAAAGGTACAAAATTCATGCAATCCATTGTTTTTGTGGATAACTGGAAAAGCACATTTTTTCTGGGCAGTCATGCATCATAGCACATTATTGCTTGTCTCAGTGCACAATTCCAATTTCCTTCTTGGTTGATACTTTTCATGGTATGGACTTATGAAGTGAAGGCTAGAAATAAAGTCCAACACACATTCTTGTGTGTGTTATAGCTTGGATCTCTGCAATAAAATCGACACCGTCCTGACAGTGGATTATCTTTGAAATGTCTGGACCCTACAACAATTGACCTAACCTACTGCCAAGTCTGGCTGAATATGCTCAAAGCTGCCAAAATGTATTATTATAGTGGGTGGATATTGCTTTCCTTCATGTTGGAAAGCTCCTTTGGTCCACATTCATCATGGACTAATGCATCTGTAGGCACCCTCTATGCATTCACAGCCAATGTATATCAGCCAATCAGTACATCTTGCACAAACTACCATTCTTGGGCTAAACTGGTAAAATGAAATCCATTTGTAGTCACACCAATTACAAGTACATGTAACTTCTACTTCATCAGATGTCAAACACACACTCCAAACTTGCAAAGTGAACAAAAAAAAAAAACATTTGGTAAGATTGTTTACATACTTTGATGACTGCTGACTGGTTTATCACCAAATGTCATGGCCATTATATGAGAATGTCCACAGGGTTTCCTTTTGATGTGAATTACAGGAGAATTATGTCATTATGCCATGTCAATTATTATATATGTTAATGAAGACCTGTCCAGTAATGTTAGATAGAGATTGATGCTATGAAAACCCATCAACAAACATACAAAACACAACCAATCTTTTGTAGTACATTAATATCACTTTTGAGATAATTGTAGTACCAGGGTAGCAATGCATACTTTATAGTCACTTTTCTACCCCCATTTATTTTCTCACTATTCACCACAGTCCCCATTCTGCATCACAGCACCTTAGAATGCCAATATTTGGGTTGAAAATGGCATCCAACTAAGAAAACTTGCAGGGAAGATTAGGCTGGGTTAGGTTAGGATATGGTACATTTTCCAATTATTTTGAACATTGCTTTATATGCTAGATTAACACATGGCAAGCTCCTTTTTGGATGATAATTTGCCTTCCAACCAAGAAGTATGCATTTGCAGGGGAAATGAGTGGTTGCATTATGTTAACCACATTCACAAACATCACATTGGAACATGAAATTCCAAGAATTCAAAAATTACCTTAGACCACAAACTTTACAAAGTGAGACAGGACTTAGAAAACCAAATGTTTTAAGGGAATGTCTCTGCAGACCCACTTTAAAAGAGATAATTGCACCTTAAGGTATCCACAAAACAAGCCTTAAACATATTTTACATACAAAACAAGCCTTAAACATATTTTACATCTGTGAAGCAAACAAAGGTATTATTTTCTTAGGATATGTTAAGCTAGCCCTTCCTTCAAAGGTTAGATAACTGTCAATTTTTATTTGATTTTTTAAACTCCATTTTAGTTCCTCAAAGCACAATTAGGCTAGGTGAGGTGAAGTTACATCAGGTTAGTTTTTCAGTGTTTTAAAGGAAATATTTTAGAAAAAATTGTTTTTTTCTTACATCCAATGTTAGGCTAAGTTATGCTCCTTTTTCTCTCCTTTCAGCACTATTTGTATGCTGTATTTATCCAACTCCAAGCCTGTGTTTGGTGTTATTTTGCCTGCCCATTGCTGGAAGGCATGACCTTATAGACAAAATGAGCAGTTACATAATGTTTAGGAATTGACATGCTGAGAGCAGAAATGATGAGGATCTGAAGTTTTGAACACAGGCAGGATCAGCAGTCTCAAAGTCCAGCAGAGTTCTTAGACTTATTAACAGGTTTTTTGCACAAATTAATGCTCAGATGCTTTCCCTCTCATACAAACCTCTGCTCAGACCACACCTATAATATTGAAATGCAGTGTGGGGTCCTTTCAATAATGCAGACCAGAACATGATTGACAGAGAACACTACCAATCAACCAGGCTAGTAATGGAAATCAGACACCTTCACTATAAAGACTGCATACAAATGCAGCAGTTCAATTTGCTCCAATATAGGAATTATTGGCATCCTTCAAGTATTACCCTCACACTTCCTTTTCCTCAACAATGTATCCAAGCCATCATCAGCTGATTGTCAGTCAGCTGCTGGTGATGTTACTCAAACATACTGTGAGATCCCCAGCTGGGTACACTAAATGACCAGGAATCACCAGGAATATATATAAGGGATGGGTTCGGTTCTGTTCATGTTAGGTCAGGTTCTGTTAGGTTTTGACTATCATGAAATTGAATCTGCCCACCCTCCCATTGCAAGAATCTCCCTGTGCTATATCTAAAGTGCTATCTCAACCACCACCCATTGAAGGAAAATGTCATGTGAAGTCCTGAATAAATACCTCCACAACTGCTTTGTAGACAAATTTGTTGCTGACACCCATGGATGAGCAAATCAACCCCTTAGAAATATTCCTGCTGATGCCTTGGGGTCATTCAGTGCACTCAGCTGGATGTGTGTGTGTGTACTTTTGAGTGACATCACCAACAGCTGACTGGCAGTCAGCTGACTGTGACTCAGGTCTACTGTTGATATAAACAAAGTGCGAGGGGTAATACTTTAAAATTACCAGAAGTATCGTGATAATGACCCTCTTGTGCCAGCTAATGCATGGTCACCTTGACTTATGCCAAGAAGACTGTTAGAAAGGAAACATGAGGGCATCATAAGTATGGATCAAGGATCAGTATGCCGATATTTCTTAGACAAGGATGTCGATTGGGTGTTTAGGAAGTGGCATATTCCACCCTACTTCGCGAATAATTTATCACTACCTTGATTACACAAGCAACACGTTTTCATTAACTGGTTTACTCCTGAACAGGCAGTTAGGCTACCTCACGCGCATATTAAAATAAGACCAAAATATAGGTACCCGTTCAAATCCAGTACAACAGACTCACACCCCCAAACAATTCAGCGTACATATACACAGACCCGTGTATAGCCGTATCCCGGTCGGCAAGGCTTCTTGGGAAGTCTGCGCATATAATTGTCATAGGTGCGCAAATTTTGTGTTATTCGTCTGTACCAAAAACTATTTAAATTTTGATAGCTGGCTTAAATGCAAGATACTTTTTTAAAATTGTATTTCACGTGCAAATCGAATGCTAGGTATTCACCTTCAAATAGTTCCCTTTCCAAATCTGAGAACAGTTGAAATTTACCCCCCTCCCACCGAACTGGGTACTAACGCTTAAAGACTCTAGATTCACCAGACTTGAGGCTGCTTATACTTGTGGTTATGATCACGGCTGTACAGGCGCAACAGCGGTCAACGGCGGTCCGAACCAATCAAATCCCTACAGGGCACTCGAAAATTCACGTTTTTATCTATTGTCGCCATGAGGACGACACTCGACGCCCACCCGACCGGGAGTAGTTTTGTGTAGTTAGCGTAGCCTGCGCTATCTGTAAGTAGAGCGTATCAACTGTAGTTCCAATTTGTGATACTAGGTGTCTGGGTAAGAGTATACAATGTTGGCGCCATCTATGCAATCAGCTGAAGCTACAGGTCGCTGTTTGGCATCGTGCCGACGGCGCGAGCTCAAGCAGAAAGCATCAGTGGGCCGCGAGCGCCGTCGGGGTTGGTGTGCGTCCGGTCGGGTCGATGCGACGTGTGTGATGCAAGATGCCCGTATTGTGTGACTATGCTATTGCTGGCAGTGGTGACTCTGTGGGCTTTGGCGCATGGGACCTTTGCGGATGATGAATATGAACGGAGTGAGTACCAGCGACCAGCTCTAGTTGAAATAGATACTCCGATTAAAATTCACGGTTTTATTGGGGATCGAGAAGGCCTGGGGCGGAGGTTGCTACCGTTTCATTGTTTCGGTTTGGTTTGTGGTAAATTGAGTCCGAAGTGAAATGTTGAGAAAACTCAACTCATATTCTGAACTAACAAATTTGTATATATGTTCCTATATAAATTTCCCCACGTACCCCACGTCACCGTAAAATATCGCGATCTTGACCTTGCCCATAGGTAGGAGCTAGGTACATATCTGGGTGTATTAGAAAGAAAAGAGACATGTCATTCGAAATAGCGATGTTTGGAGTTGATATGTGCTTCAAGACTATTTTATGCATTGTCATCGAGTTTTCGCTGCAATTGAACTTCCTGATTTGTGTGGCTTGCAGCTATAAGTGGCTTTAGGTGAGTTGGCTAGGTGGGCGCTTGGAAAATTTTTGGGTTTGCGCGGTGAAGATCTAACAGTTGTGTTGTTTGATCTGGTTTATTTTGGTTGTTATGGGGGATCGTGCCCCTCCCCCTGTTATGGCCACACCCCTTTATCCGACCATTTAGGGACCATTTCGCATTGTTTCAGCATCACTTACCTAATGGCCGGTGCTGATGCTACTTCCAGATATACCTATTGCTAGCGTAATTCCCCCAAGATCTAAAGGGTTCAAAGTTCAAGAAGACCGGATGGCCCATCCTAGAGGAACCTACGCAGTGTAAACCATATACAGGCATCAATCCCACTTCATCCACCCCTAATTCACACCCCCTAGTGCAAAGTTTGTAATGAAAAATGCAATTATCGGGCGTAAAGATCTTAAACGCCTACAGATTTTCAATCAAAGGGTGGTTGATACATGGAATGACCTGTGTGGTAACGTACAGTGGGGAGCGCCTCATTTAGTGTGTTAATAAATAGGGTGCACACGTTTTATATGTCTAGGAATCTCATGTTGTATTACAAGCTTCTGCACGTTGACTGGTCTGACATTAACTGATGGTCTCTATGTGATTGCCCAAATTGAACAGCATTATTCAGATTGACATCAACTAATCTTCCAACTGGACTTTAACTGTCTGAAGCATCTCAGTCAAATGCATCCCTTAAGTTAATATGCTTGAACAGGGGAAGATGGAGCCGAGGGTATTGGGGCGAGAAATGTGCTCCCTCCAGGGAAAAGCGGTGCCTCATCTGGAGGGTTCGAGTGCACTCTCTACCTCATCCTCAACTGCTTAACAGAGAGGAAATACCATTTCTTCAGACGAGTTCCACCCAATCCCCTCCCCCCCCCCACCTCCAGAAAAATATTGGATCCGCATTCCGCCCCCGTACTTCAGTGAAGTACATCTCTAATGCCATAAGCATTTCCCCGTATTCTAGCGGTCAGTGAAACCTAGACCACTGATCGCTTAGTAGCTTTGCGCTGCACTCTTTCTAGCGTATCTATATTCTATTATAAGGAAGAGCTCCATACTTTTGCACAATCTTCCAAGCGGGGTCACACATAGGCCAAGTACATGGCTAAGTAGACCAAGTACATATTTTTCATGGCTTCCTTGCTGTTATATTGAATACTCCCAGGAACGATAGCCCTGTTTCTAGCTGGATAACATTTTTTTTTTACTGACTGAAGGTCCCGTGAAACCAACGCTCTGAAACCTTGGGTGCAAGTTACAGACCTTCCAAATGGACCACAAACTTTTCTCAGATGGGTTCCTTTTGCTGATAATTTATGTGACAGGGCGCACTCGAGACTTCCGGAGGGGTGGCCTGGGCTGAAATATTCGACGCGTGTACTCGAACTTTGCAATCGGAGCACCGTTTGATGATTATAACGGGGTTCGCTGTTCCACCATTCCATTCTGTCGTTTTCATTTGGCGCGGACGATTTTTGAGCTTGTGACAGCAGCTATTGTAAACTTCTAACTTCCATAAGCTTCGAGAGATGAAAGCAACGACGTTTTGTGATGTTGAATCGAGAAGAAAAAAATAGTGGATTATTTACGAAATTTTCGGAGTGATGTAGCGGTTGCTAAACGTGACCATATCTAGACATCAGGTATACCCCACCTAGTTTAAAAACCTTGACTAAATGGAGAACCGGGTCAACTGAGCACAAGAGGTAATCCAATCGGAACAAAATCACGGACTATTCCAAGAGCCCTCGTCGACTACGAAACCAGAGTGTAATCGGAATGTAGACAGGGCTTGTGGTGACTTATTGCTGCCTTGCTTAAACACCTATGCTTGTTAGGCGGTCACGTGTCAACACGTCAGCCAGCAGTTGTGTCAATCCAGTGAATGGAGGCGTTTCGCCACGCGCTTGGACATGAAAACTACTGAGCGTGCTCACTACTTCTCTCGCTTCAGCCAACACGTTGTACGTGTTGTTTCCCTGCTTTTTGCCAGGCTCAGGTTCTGTCAGCAAGTGTTACGCGTTGTTCCCATGGTTTTCATCGCCGGAGCTTGAATGTCAGAATTACTGGGCGTACGCCTTCCCTACGATAACAAAGTTTACTCGTGTTCTTGCTCAAGATGAATGCTTCCTCCCACCCTACCCTCACCCGCAATATACGCTCGCATAATTAAATTTAGCATGGCCCTGCCTCCAGGCGCGAAGCCAGTAGCTACGAGCGAACCGTGGCCGTGGTCGGTGCCTGTACTGACCCCCGGGATGGTCCGTCTGACGATACGGTGGTATGGTCCGTCTGGCGGTGCGGCGGTATGGTCCGTCTGGCGGTGCGGCGGTATGGTCCGTCTGGCGGTGCGGCGGTATGGTCCGTCTGGCGGTGCGGCAGTATGGTCCGTCTGGCGGTGGTGCGGCGGTATGGTCCGTCTGACGGTGCGACAGTATGGTTCGTCTGACGGCACGGTCGTGGTCGGTGCGTGTGCTGACTGCCGGTATGGTCCGTCTGGGGGTACGGCGGTATGGTCCGTCTGGCGGTGCGACAGTATGGGTCGTCTGACGGTGCGACAGTATGGTCCGTCTGGCGGTGCGGCGGTATGGTCCGTCTGACGGTGCGACAGTATGGTTCGTCTGACGATGCGACAGTATGGTCCGTCTGGCGGTGCGACAGTATGGTTCGTCTGACGGTGCGACAGTATGGTCCGTCTGGCGGTGCGACAGTATGGTCCGTCTGACGGTGCGACAGTATGGGTCGTCTGACGACACGGTCGTGGTCGGTGGATGTACGACTCCACGACGGACGCTCACCAATGCCAGCGGCGGCCCCTCGCAGTGCCGTTGGTGTTCCCAGACCACGTGGGAACCGCCGGCCATGGCCCCGGGCTACGGACGAACAGAGGGCGGACCGCGCCGGCTGTTGCTCGTGGGGCCTGCTGCGGCTGGCGGCTGTGTCGACACGAGCCTGTGAAACTGCACCCATTGTGCTATCTCAGAGACGTGCCATTAGTGCGGCTTGCGACCACCGCCGGTCACGAGCCGGCCACTGTTTTGATTTGGGCCGGGGTTTTTCCGGTAGTTTTTTGGTAATTGCCCTGCGTACTGTTTCATCGTGCATCGTAATTTACTGAGTTTATGTGGATCTGCCTATCTCTGAAGGAGCTTGGGCCGCTCCGATTGTCGCGCACCCCAATAATTGCATCCTTCTGACATGGAATCCTTGTTATTTCCATCTATTTTGTGCTCACAGTAGAATGACCCCAGTCGTCACGCATGCTTGTTTTCTACGTCAGCTAATGTCACTGCAATTTGTAGAGCCGGAAACCAGGACAGGTGGAGCAGACGCAGAATACAGAAGGCTCTTTCACTCAGCTCGTTCTGGTGCTCGCTCTGCAGTGTATGCGGCTCAGCCGCTGATGTCCCCACACGGCCCGCACGTGTCCGCCTGACGCCTGACCTCGCCTGACCTCGCCTGACCTTGCCTGACCCAGCCTGACCTCGCCTGACCCACCTGCCACACTTCGGCAGACGTGAAGGCGATCGTGACGTGCAGTACCAGGCCGGTGCGGATCCGCTGCCTGTCCTACCACCAGATGGCCACCATCCACGAGGCGACGTTCTACGAGACGGGCCACTTCTGCCAGCGGCCGCCGCCGCCGCCGCCGCAGCCGCCCTCCACCGAGCCGACGGCGGTCCCGCGACACTCGGTCCTCAGCAGTGTTAACCGCAGGTCAGTCGGTCACGCACTCACCCGGCGTCACGTTACACTCGGTCAGTGTCCGCGAGACAGGTCAGGTCCGTCTGGTCTGTCCGGGAGACCGATTTCAGGTCAGGTCAGGTCCCGTCTGCTCCGGGGTCAGGTCAGTCGGTCGCGGCCATAGGTCAGATCAGACCCATCGTCTCGAGACCTCTGTCAGACCAAGTATCCGATATCAAGCAGTCTCGGAGACGAGGAGGTCCAAACTGGCTGAGACAGCCATCGACCCAAGTTATGTCCATGCTTGCTGCTGTACCTATGTTACTTGCAATGGATTTGGATGTGTAAGCTTTGCTACGTTCAGAAAGTACCCACTTGCGGTCGCTCTTCTTTTCCTGTGTCGTTGCGCGCGAATCTGAGTGGGTGGAAGACATTTGAGCTGAAAGCCGTCCAAATGGAGTTCTAACACTAGTCCCTACTGAATAGAAGCGGTACTAGGCTCCCTTGATCTACAGGCTCCAGCAGTAGAATGCATCAACACTTTCGTTTTCAAGCGCGACGCCACGGATTCGTTTCCGAGTGATAACCAGGCAGGCGACCCTCCTCGTCTTTCGGTGATGTCACTACAATAGCCAGACAATAAGCCAAATTTACACTGACGAAGCATCCTCCTGATCGGAAGTTGCGGCGCTCACCTTCGTGACTGGCTGATGGGCAGCACCTCTGCAGTGGTATAGCTCGTGGGCCCGCTATGGACAGGTGGATGGTGAAGCCCTGGCTGGCCGATGGGCAGCACCTCTGTACAGTGGTGAAGTTCGTGGACCCGCTAGGGATAGGTGGATGGTGAAGCCCTGGCTGGCCGATGGGCAGCACCTCTGTACAGTGGTGAGGTTCGTGGACCCGCTATGGATAAGTGGATGGCGATGCCCTGGCTGGCCGATGGGCAGCATCTCTGTACAGTGGTGAGGTTCGTGGACCCGCTAGGGATAGGTGGATGGTGAAGCCCTGGCTGGTCGATGGGCAGCACCTCTGTACAGTGGTGTGGCTCGTGGACCCGCTAGGGACAGGTGGATGGTGGAGCCCTGGCTGGCCGATGGGCAGCACCTCTGTACAGTGGTGTGGCTCGTGGACCCGCTAGGGGACAGGTGGATGGTGAAGCCCTGGCTGGCCGATGGGCAGCACCTCTGTACAGTGGTGAAGTTCGTGGACCCGCTAGGGATAGGTGGATGATGGAGCCCTGGCTGGCCGATGGGCAGCACCTCTGTACAGTGGTATAGCTCGTGGGCCCGCAAGGGACAGGTGGATGGTGAAGCCCTGGCTGGCCGATGGGCAGCACCTCTGTACAGTGGTGTAGCTCCAGTGTAAAATAATTCACCATGTGCCCTGGAAATTCACAGTTAATGGAGTTGTGCTATTTCACCCTCGTCTTAGGTTTTTACCATTTTGCCACATGATGTGTGGGCAGTCATGATGCACACGACTGCTAAATAATGTAAAATGCATGTAACTGAAGTGAAAGGCATTCCACTTTTTAATCCTTGAGTAGCAATCCTTTACCTTCTTCCATTTTTTCACTATTCCCAAGCAACATCTTCCTTCATCCACACAGTTAATGGTGAAGTAACTTTAGGACACTGTCGTGGACCCGCTAGGGATAGGTGGATGGTGAAGCCCTGGCTGGCCGATGGGCAGCACCTCTGTACAGTGGTGAGGTTCGTGCACCCGCTAGGGACAGGTGGATGGTGAAGCCCTGGCTGGCCGATGGGCAGCACCTCTGTACAGTGGTGTGGCTCGTGGACCCGCTAGGGATAAGTGGATGGCGATGCCCTGGTTGGCCGATGGGCAGCACCTCTGTACAGTGGTATGGCTCGTGGACCCGCTAGGGACAGGTGGATGGTGAAGCCCTGGCTGGCCGATGGGCAGCACCTCTGTACAGTGGTGAGGTTCGTGGACCCGCTAGGGATAGGTGGATGGTGAAGCCCTGGCTGGCCGATGGGCAGCATCTCTGTACAGTGGTGAGGTTCGTGGACCCGCTAGGGACAGGTGGATGGTGAAGCCCTGGCTGGTCGATGGGCAGCACCTCTGTGCAGTGGTGAGGTTCGTGGACCCGCTATGGATAGGTGGATGGCGATGCCCTGGCTGGCCGATGGGCAGCACCTCTGTACAGTGGTGAGGTTCGTGGACCCGCTAGGGATAGGTGGATGGTGAAGCCCTGGCTGGCCGATGGGCAGCACCTCTGTACAGTGGTGAGGTTCGTGGACCCGCTAGGGACAGGTGGATGGTGAAGCCCTGGCTGGCCGATGGGCAGCACCTCTGTACAGTGGTGAGGTTCGTGGACCCGCTAGGGACAGGTGGATGGCGATGCCCTGGTTGGCCGATGGGCAGCACCTCTGTACAGTGGTGTGGTTCGTGGACCCGCTAGGGACAGGTGGATGGTGAAGCCCTGGCTGGCCGATGGGCAGCACCTCTGTACAGTGGTGAAGTTCGTGGACCCGCTAGGGATAGGTGGATGATGGAGCCCTGGCTGGCCGATGGGCAGCACCTCTGTACAGTGGTATAGCTCGTGGGCCCGCAAGGGACAGGTGGATGGCGATGCCCTGGTTGGCCGATGGGCAGCACCTCTGTACAGTGGTGAGGTTCGTGGACCCGCTAGGGCAGGTGGATGGTGAAGCCCTGGCTGGCCGATGGGCTGCTAGCACCTCTGTACAGTGGTGCGGCTCGTGGACCCGCTAGGGACAGGTGGATTGTGAAGCCCGGCGTCTAGAGCCAATCCCAGCCGCTACAGACTCCCTCCCCGGGGGAATATACTGCGGACGGTGACGACTCAGCGCAACACGCCGACATGAGATGTCCGTGATTGCACGCGGCCCAGGGCCGACGTATCTGTTCGTTAGTGACGTAGTGAGGCATGCGGCGTCTGTGGAGTCGTGTGTGCACGCATCCCAGAACCTCCACGGGAAGCGGCATATTTGTATGCTGCGATGGAAAACTGCTCAGCTCGTCATATTCGTAGGGCGATGATGGATGGTAGCTTCCGATAGACGACAGACTCTCTTGACTGTGATTTTCTGCCGAACGAAAAACCGTCGTCCATTCTCCCGTCTGTGGAATTGCATCGTTTCCGCTGACTGCCTGCGTAGCGCGTGTCAATCTGCCGTCAAGACAACGATGGGTCGTTACTATGCCAACCATCCATCCAACTTATATCGGGAAATAACGCGGGCTGGGCTTGCGGATCGTGGTAGCACTCCTCGTAAAATGGCATCATGGAGTTTTACGTGATGAAGTTGAGATACGGAGCGGCGCGTCTCGGGACGCAAACTTTAATCACATTTATCTCCTCGTATGTTCGTCCCCGATGGGCTAAACAACATTGCACCGTGGTCGCCAAAGTCCGCAACCATCTGTGGCCCTACTTGAATGCACTAGACGGTTAGCACTTACCGGAAGCTCATTAAAGTTAATTGGAGCGCGCTCACTTCCACGCCATTCGCTCGGAAGCAAGTCTGCCAAATTGCTCGCACCAGCGCTGCCGCGGCACGTCCCCAGCTGCTGACGTCACCTGCAGCGCCTTGTTCCTGCCACCCCGCGGATGCGGCGATTCTGAAGGAAGATTTGCGAGCCTGATCTGGATCTGCTAATGGGCCGATGTTGCTACCGTGCAGATCCACTGTCCGAACTCACGCACCCACAGAGTCCAGCGTGCTCCTACGGATCGACACAGGGTTGTTAGTAACCACTCGTTGTCATCAATATCCAGACAGGGTTATCAATATCCACACCGATCATCAATATCCACACATGGTCATCAGTGTCGCGTGCTTGTACAGGTGTACGCGTTCGTACCGATCCCTTGGGGTCTGCGCTCGGATCCATAGTGCTCGAGCTTTCCCGGGCAACTCGAGCAACTAGTATTCGCTCTGATCAACTACGCCCCCAGCATGCAGCTTTCCTATGTCGCCACCAGCCCAGCATCGCCTGCGTGAATTCATAAGTACACCTGTGAATGCTATCCACACTGCCGCTCCACAGTCGACACAGATCTAATAGTTTCCACATAGATCCATCAGTCGTCTGGATCCACAGGTGCGAGCATGGGCATGATAGTCAGTATTTGCACAATACATGCCCCATCCCATTGTTCTCGCAGTGGTTCCGGTAGCTCCGCCCGAGTTCGTTAGTGTTCCCCTGCCCTGCCCCGCCCTGCCCCAGGCACTGTAGACGGGGCCAGCCGTGACCCAGCCAGTGCGGCGTGACACGGGTGCACGGATGGGACGCCAATACCGATACTGCCGTGACACGGGTGCGCAGACGGGACGCCAATACCGATACCGCCGTGACACAGGTGCACAAAGGTAACGGCAATCTGGTACCGCCGTGAACAGTGCACGAAGGTAACGGCAATACTGGTACCGCCGTGACACAGGTGCACGGAGGTAACGGCAATACTGGTACCGCCGTGACACAGGTGCACATAGGGACACCAATACCGATACCGCCGTGACACAGGTGCACGAAGGTAACGGCAATACTGGTACCGCCGTGACACAGGTGCACGGAGGTAACGGCAATACTGGTACTGCCGTGACACGGGTGCGCAGACGGGACGCCAATACCGATACCGCCGTGACACAGGTGCACGAAGGTAACGGCAATACTGGTACCGCCCTGACACAGGTGCACGGAGGGGACGCCAATACCGATACCGCCGAGACACAGGTGCACATAGGGGACACCAATACCGATACCGCCGAGACACAGGTGCACATAGGGGACACCAATACCGATACCGCCGAGACACAGGTGCACATAGGGGACGGCAATGGCGACACCACTATCGCTGCCGATGGCGCAATCTGTTTTCTATGCTGAATTCGTTACGCCCACGTAGATTATCCTGCTTTAAATATTACTGGTGCGACACGAGTTACGAAGGTACATTTTCCATTCAACTTATACCCCTTCACCCATCTGCCCATAGACATAGTTCACGACATAGTCCATAGTTTAACCAAAGCTGGATATTTCTCACCGAGCAAGGGGGTCAAAGTGTTTATTTTCAGGACATGTTTTTTATGTTGAATTTGGAAAATGACAAATCATCATTATCGGGGAACCAAACATGGGGATCCGGGTACCTCCCCCTCCCACTACGACCCACCTGAGATCTGGTTGTCTGTCCCCGCCTGGCTGAGCAGCCCCGGTCACGTGCTGACCGACCCAGTGGTGGGGCTCTGGGACGGTTGACTGTCCCCGCCTGGCTGAGCAGCCCCGGTCACGTGCTGACCGACCCAGTGGTGGGGCTCTGGGACGGTTGTCTGTCCCCGCCTGGCTGAGCAGCCCCGGTCACGTGCTGACCGACCCAGTGGTGGGGCTCTGGGACGGTTGTCTGTCCTCGTCTGGCTGAGCAGTCCCAGTCTGATTTCGTGCTGGCCGACCGTGATTCTGCTGCTCCGCAACGCTGACCGCCTGTGTCCCTGACAGAGACGTCCTTGGCGCTAAGCCGATCCCGGGGTCCTTGACAGTGGTCCCGTTTGAAGCCTGCGAACGGTAGAGGTGGGAGGACGCTGAGGTTGTTGTTGGTCGCTGTGTCGGTGTGTTGTTTATTTGTGGACTGTCGCCAACAGCTGTTGACAGCCACGCTGCTTCAAGTGCGTGCGGACTGTTGGGGGCGGGGAGGGGATGTATGGTACCGGCCGACGTCTGGGGACGCTGCCAGGCGTCACGAGCGGCACTGTCGCCGCTCTCGTGCTGTGTGCTGGGGCGGGGAGGGGATGTATGGTACCGGCCGACGTCTGGTGACGCTGCCAGGCGTCACGGGCGGTACTGTCGCCGCTCTCGTGCTGTGTGCTGGGGCGGGGGGGGGTGTAGGCCGACATCTGGTGACGCTGCCAGGCGCCCCCGCCGGTACTTCGCCGCTCTTGTTCTGTGTTTGGGGGGGGGGGTGGTACCGGCCGACGTCTGGGGACGCTGCCAGGCGCCACGGGCCTTTTTGTGGGGGGGGGGCGTCACGGCCGGTACTGTCGCCGCTCTCGTGCTGTGTGCTGGGGCGGGGAGGGGATGTATGGTACCGGCCGACGTCTGGGGACGCTGCCAGGCGTCAGGGCGGTACTGTCACCGCTCTCGTGCTGTGTGCTGGGGGGGGAGGGGATGTATGGTACCGTGGCGTCACGGCCGGTACTGTCGCCGCTCTCGTGCTGTGTGCTGTGGCGGGGAGGGGATGTATGGTACCGGCCGACGTCTGGTGACGCTGCCAGGCGCCACGACCGGTACTGTCGCCGCTCTCGTGCTGTGTGCTGGGACGGGGAGGAGATGTATGGTACCGGCCGACGTCTGGTGACGCTGCCAGGCGTCACGGCCGGTACTGTCGCCGCTCTCGTGCTGTGTGCTGGGGCGGGGAGGGGATGTATGGTACCGGCCGACGTCTGGTGACGCTGCCAGGCGCCACGGCCGGTACTGTCGCCGCTCTCGTGCTGTGTGCTGGGGCGGGGAGGAGATGTATGGTACCGGCCGACATCTGGTGACGCTGCCAGGCGCCACGGCCGGTACTGTCGCCGCTCTCGTGCTGTGTGCTGGGGCGGGGGGGGGGGGGGGTGTATGGTACCGGCCGACGTCTGGTGACGCTGCCAGGCGCCACGGCCGGTACTGTCGCCGCTCTCGTGCTGTGTGCTGGGGCGGGGGGAGATGTATGGTACCGGCCGACGTCTGGTGACGCTGCCAGGCGTTACGGGGCGTCACGGCCGGTACTGTCGCCGCTCTCGTGCTGTGTGCTGGGGTGGGGAGGAGATGTATGGTACCGGCCGACATCTGGTGACGCTGCCAGGCGCCACGGCCGGTACTGTCACCGCTCTCGTGCTGTGTGCTGGGGCGGGGGAGGAGATGTATGGTACCGGCCGACATCTGGTGACGCTGCCAGGCGCCACGGCCGGTACTGTCACCGCTCTCGTGCTGTGTGCTGGGGCGGGGGGGAGATGTATGGTACCGGCCGACGTCTGGTGACGCTGCCACGCGCCATGGCCGACACTGTCACCGCTCTCCCCGCAACAATTTGTCAGCGCTTTTTGTGCAAACACTTAGGATGTGAATTGCTGAGGGCTCTGCGAAATCTGCTCTAGGCGATTAACTTTGATCATCTGTCGCAAGAAGTTCCATCGTGCTTGTGACAGCAGTTATAACTTTCGTATGTGTCTGTCGTTATACTGGTGATCGTCACATATGGGCACTAAATGGCCTCTAGTTGGCGCGCCTTTAAGCCCAAACAATCAATTGATGGTCACATATGAACATGTTAATTTTGAAACAGGCTTTGCCGTTCGGCGATGTAATTGTTTTGTTGGTTGTAAAATGTTCGAGGTAAATGGGTGGTTTCACACCCCTGTTCCATTCCCCGCGCACAACAGTGCTCTTCGATCGATATTCGCCACTTACAGTGTTTTTGTAGCCGAGATGGACCTTATCTGATCGTTAGCGGGCAATTGCGTGCCGCACATTCCAGCACCGCCTGGCTAAAGAGCCTGTCCATTAGCACCAGGCCGTGGCCGGAGATTAGACACCACCGCTCTACCACCCCACCTGACTCTGAGCTGGTCAGTGGTCAGGTGGGACAGTCCCATCCCACCTGACTCTGAGCTGGTCAGTGGTCAGGTGGGACAGTCCCACCCCACCTGACTCTGAGCTGGTCAGTGGTCAGGTGGGACAGTCCCACCCCACCTGACTCTGAGCTGGTCAGTAGTCAGGTGGGACAGTCCCACCCCACCTGACTCTGAGCTGGTCAGTGGTCAGGTGGGGATAGTCCCACCCCACCTGACTCTGAGCTGGTCAGTAGTCAGGTGGGACAGTCCCACCCCACCTGACTCTGAGCTGGTCAGTGGTCAGGTGGGACAGTCCCACCCCACCTGACTCTGAGCTGGTCAGTAGTCAGGTGGGACAGTCCCATCCCATCCTGACTCTGAGCTGGTCAGTAGTCAGGCTGTACGGTCCCGTCCCACTGACTCTGAGCTCGTCAGTAGTCAGGTAGGACAGCCCTATCCCACCTGACTCTGAGCTGGTCAGCGGGCAGGCTGATCAGTCCCACCCCACGTGACTCTGAGCTGGTCAGTGGTCAGGTGGGACAGTTCCACCCCACCTGATTCTGAGCTGGTCAGTAGTCAGGTGAGACAGTCCCATCCCATCTGACTCTGAGCTCATGAGTGAGCAGGCTGATCAGTCCTATCCTGGCTCTCCACACCGTTACCGAGCCGTGGTCACACCACGAAGGACGGCCGGCGCCGCTCCCCCGCTGCCGGCACGGGCAGCTCCACTGGCGGGGACGGCGGGCCCTGCGGCGCTGCAACTGAATACGTGGGCTCGGCCACCTCCAACGGCGGCCCGTCTCCCAGCGGCCAGTCTCCCCAGCGGCCCGTCTCCCAGTGGCCTGTATCCCAGCGGCCCGTCTCCCAGCTGCCCGTCTCGCCGGCTGTCACGTGCCACGCTCCGATTGAACACAGCTCATTACCCGCCCCTCCGATGGCGCCTTCGCGCCCTCTGCCGACCACAACCGATCCGGGCAAAACCTGGCGGAAAAAGAGCCGCTCGCTCGCGTGCTCTATTAGCTCGGCGGGAAAAACTGGTGCGAGATGGGTGCGCCATTAATCGGCCGACGCGTGCCGACATGTGGGTACAACATCAGTGGGTACAACATCAGTGGGTACAACATCAGTGGGTACAACATCAGTGGGTACAACATCAGTGGGTACAACATCAGTGGGTACAACATCAGTGGGTACAACATCAGTGGGTACAACACATCCGTCACTGTCCCCGCGGCTCCGACTGGAATATTATTTCGGGTGAGCTCGCGTTTCGTTCACGACTTGCTCGCCGCACGAGCCATGCGGTTCAGCACGCCTCACCCTGCTACTGGTAGCTGGTCTTGCATGGTGGATCAAGTGTCATTGTCGGTTACCCATCATTGTCAGTTACCCATCATTGTCCACTATCGGTGAGATCAGCTGGGCAATAGAGTGATGAGATCCTGCTGTGAAGACCGCAGGTGGACGGTGACGTCACTCGTCAGCTGATCAGTTCGGGTCAGTTGATCTGTTCAAGTCAGCTAGTCTGGACGGGTCAGCTGATCTGGACAGGTCAGCTGACCTAGACAGGTCAGCTGACCTGATGGTAGGATCAGCTGATCTGGACGTGTCAGCTAATCTGGACGGGTCAGCTGATCTGGACAAGTCAGCTGATCTGGAGGTAGGATCAGCTGATCTGGTCCGGTCGGTGTCCTGGCGGACGTCCTTCCAATGCCGGCGGCCCGAGCACGTCCGTGGAGCGTTGCCGGGCGCTCCAGATGGCCTGTGACGTCACGGCTTCCGAAAGCCGGCGGTGACGTCCGTATCGATCCTGCGGCGCCGTTTCATGGCCAGACGGCGAGATGAGGCGGGCCGCGCTCTGCCCGACCGGGAGCCAGCGTCAGCTGCGGCGGCGCCGGGGATCGGCCTGATACGGCACGTGGCCGCTCCGTGTGGCCGCACACAACCAGGGGACAAATGGACCGCTTCCGGCGATCTGTCCCCTCTCGTGTCCGGGCGGGACCGCGAGGCAGCAAGGTCGTCAAGTCGACCCCATATATCGTGCGGCCAGACGACCGGGCGGCTATTGACCGCGTGTGTCTGGCTCACCAGCTGACTGGGCGGCAGGCGCTTCCGCCGGGCCGTCTGCGGCTCCACACACTCCCTGCCCCGCTCGCCGCTCTGCTGCGTGGCATGCCAACAGGGCAGCGTGGACGGTCAGCGAGGCGAGGCTGGTCCGCCGTGCTCCCGCTGTTGTCGCACGTCCCCTCGATAACGGCAGGTGGTGTGCGGCAGCCGCGGTGTTGGTGGACGCAGGTATGTTTGTCACAGCTTTGTGTCTTCATTTGTGTGTTATCTGCTATCCGCACATCTACAAACCACGCCGGCCGTTTTTATGCTTGTTGAAGTGAAAGAGTGGGTAAAATGACTGAAATATGGTAGCATTTGCATGTGGAAAGGACGTGGAGCTTGTAATTGGAGGCGTCTAGAATATAAGTGGAGCAGTGTGGAGCGTGTCAGTCAGCATCGGCACCTTCCTTAGCGATCAGCAGGAAACATTGTATATAGATAAGAAACAAATAAACACACTACGTATGTACCACTGTACCAGTGTCACAATGAGCACACACCATGTTGCACCATGTCTCTGTCCTTCCAGTTTTAACTTTGGAAACTTTGATGCTGAATCGCTTCCCGCTCCCAAGCGGCTCCTGTCGTTTAAGCGACAGCGACTTTACCCTTTACGACTATAATGGTGAAATTACTGAGGATGAACAGCATCGGTGCAGCCACAAAACCGGTGGACGGTGAGGTAGCTGTGTCAATATTTGTAGCCTGCCGCTGCCCACTGGTATTTACCGTAGCGTACCGCACTCTTCTCGCTGGAGTGGCCGGCTGTTGCCTGGATCGATGAGCCGGGAATTTACTCTAGCGGTAGAACGCGACTGTTACCACACATACCTCTGTTACCATCTTCTACACCTGTTACCACCTTGTGTGACGGTTTCCACCTGATGTACCTGTTTGTTTCCACCTGATGCACCTGTTATCACCTGGTGGGCCTGTTACCACCTGATGCACCTGTTGCCACCTGGTGCACCTGTTACCACCTGGTGCACCTGTTACCACACTTACCTCTCCCGATGTAACAGTAGCATTGCTGAGGTGTGCACATTGCGCCTGGTTATCGCAGCAAGCCAAGCGCAGCGCAAACACAACTGTTCACTAAAGGGCGTGAACTTTCGGCTTCGCGCGCAAGGTAGCTGTCCAAGACGTAGACAACACCACCCTGTTTGCTTCCACAAATGCGTTCACTCGGCGCCAAGCATGATATATCTCGCGCCACGAGTGTGACCGGCTCCTGCTCGTTGAGCGTCCATTCTGAGGTCCATTCGACGTATCTCATTTTCCGCGGCGTGCGTGAACGGCGGGGCGGCTGGAGGCGACGCGCGACGAGCTGCGTCCCAGCCTCGTCAGATTTACGCACCGACGGTCCAGTCCAGTCTATTTACGGAACCCACGTCAATACTGTATCGACGCTGGCAAGCAGCACCGATGTCTTCAGATCAGAGCAGGTCAGTTCCCAGAGCGGACTGTCGACGCCGAACTCCGCCGGCTGCACATCGACCCATCCGAGCTGGAGATTGGCTGTCCGGCGACACGGCCGGGCCGTGTCTGGACCTGCGACACGGCCCGTCGTCTGGACCTGGGACCTGCGACACGGCCCGTCGTCTGGATCTGCGACACGGCCCGTCGTCTGGACCTGGGACCTGCGACACGGCCCGTCGTGGGCGACACGGCCCTCGTCTGTGTCTGCGACACGGCCCGTCGTCTGGACCTGGGACCTGCGACACGGCCCGCGGTCTGGACCTGGGACCTGCGACACGGCCCGCCGTCTGGACCTGCGACGCGGCCCGCCGTCTGGACCTGCGACACGGCCCGTCATCTGGACCTGAGACCTGCGACACGGCCCGCCGTCTGGACCTGGGACCTGCGACACGACCCGCCGTCTGGACCTGCGACACGGCCTGCCGCCTGGACCTGGGACCTGCGACACGGCGCCGTCGTCTGGACCTGGGACCTGCGACACGGTCCCGCCGTCTGGACCTGGGACCTGCGACACGGCTCGCCGTCTAGACCTGGGACACGGCCCGCCGTCGTCTGGACCTGGGACCTGCGCACGGCCCGCCGTCTGGACCTGGGACCTGCGACACGGTGCCGTCGTCTGACCTGGGCCTGCGACACGGTCCGTCGTCTGGACCTGCGACACGGCCCGCCGTCTGGACCTGAGACCTGCGACACGGCCCGCCGTCTGGACCTGGGACCTGCGAACGGCCGCCGTCTGGACCTGGGACCTGCGACACGGCTCATCGTCTGGACCTGCGACACGGCCCGCCGTCTGGACCTGGGACCTGCGACACGGCCTGCCGCCTGGACCTGGGACCTGCGACACGGCGCCGTCGTCTGGACCTGGGACCTGCGACACGGTGCCGTCGTCTGGACCTGGGACCTGCGACACGGCACCGTCGTCTGGACCTGGGACCTGCGACACGGCCCGCCGTCTGGACCTGGGACCTGCGACACGGCGCCGTCGTCTGGACCTGGGACCTGCGACACGGTGCCGTCGTCTGGACCTGGGACCTGCGACACGGTCCGTCGTCTGGACCTGGGACCTGCGACACGGCCAGCCGTCTGGACCTGGGACCTGCGACACGGCCCGTTGTCTGGACCTGAGACGCGGCGCCGCCTATTGCGGCCGACTTTCCGGTACGCTACGTCTCGCCGACCTGAGCAGTGGACGGACGGCTGGCGTGTGGTGGCTGGCTGCCAAATGCTGCCGTCGTCATCACACCCACGCCCTCGCCGCTGCCGCCTGGCTGGCGAGGCGAGAACACCGGCTCCTGCACGGACCAGATGGAAGGATTGGCTGGCTGGAAAGGATCTGCTTAATCAGACAGCTATCCAACCAATCTGTTGGCAATGTGCGACGTGCCGGGCGCAGCTTGCAGGGTGTGAATTCGGGTCTTGTGTACGACTGTTCGATCTCGCCCTGCATGTAGAACATTCACCGGCAGATCGACCCCAGCTAGGACGCGTGTCGCGCGGGCATCTCGGCGCCTCAGGTGTGTTGCAGTTGACGACAATAGTGAGCAGACGCGTACAGTGGTTCGCACGGCACGAACGATCGCACAGCGCTGGTTCCTCTTGGTAGCCCGATGGTCCGGTTCCCCTTGGTAGCCCGATGGTTCGGTTCCTCTTGGTAGCCCGATGGTTCGGTTCCTTTTGGTAGCCCGATGGCCCGGTTCCTCTTGGTAGCCCGATGTTCAGGGTCCTCCTGATAGCCCGATGGTCCGGTTCCTCCTGCTCGCCCGATGATCCGGTTCCTCCTGATAACCTGATGATCCAGTTCCTCCTGATATCCCGGTGGTCCGGTTCCTCCTGATAGCCGGATAATCGTCCTCCTGATAGCCCAATGGTCCGGTTCCTCCTGATAGCCCGATGTTCTGGTTTCTCCTGGTAGCCCGATGATCCGGTTCCTCCTGATAGCCTGATGATCCGGTTCCTCCTGATATCCCGATGGTCCGATTCCTGCCGATAGCCCGATGGTCCGGCTTCATTACATCCGACCGACTGCTTCTGAATGTCGGGAGAGGTGAGTGGGGTCGTCGGACCAGCAACAGCAGCGATCGATCAGGGCTGCTCTCCCCTATCCTGCCCGGCGGCTCGGCACGTTCCGTGCCGCCCCAAAGGGATCACATTACGGCCGGGACAGCACTGCCTCCGCACTTGATTACCTCCTGAAGCAATGAAGACCTGGGTCCGACTGGGAGCTGCCTTGGGCGCGAGACTGCTGGCGCGCGACTCAGATCTGCTTCCTTCTCCTCGACTTCCCGCTCGGGGCTGCCAACTGCTGGCTCGTGGCTCCTGTTTGGTGACTTCATTCCATGGAGTAGGTCTGTCAGTGGAGTGTTGACTGTGTTTTCCCACTCACGAGTCTCGACTGACTTGCACTGCATGTTCCATACTTCAGCGTATAGCACTTCTGGCACCGTTCTACTGCTGTCGACGTCCAGAACCGCGCTCCTGGCCCCGGCCGTCAACATCCGGGTCAGTCCCCTGACCCCGGCCGAAAAACACCCGGGTCAGACCCCTGACTCCGGACCGTCAACACCCGGATCTGTGCTCCTGATCACGGTTTCCAATAACTGACTCCCGGCTCGCGTTTTCTGCTTCCTTTTCACTGCAGGTCGTTTTTTCCTCTGCATGCTGCTTTCTGTCGACTGCAGATTGATTACTCCAGAACAGACCGATTACTCCCGACTGCACAGCATTCCCTCCCAATTGTACACCGATCCCTCTCGACTGCACACCGATCCCTCTCGACTGCACACTGATCCCTCCTGACTGCACACCGATCCCTCCCAATTACACAGCGATCCCTCCCAATTACACAGCGATCCCTCCCAATTACACAGCGATCTCTCCTGACTATGCAGCGATCCTTCCCGACTGCGAACTGATTTCTCTCGACTGCACAGCAATCCCTCCCTTCTACACAGCGATCCATCCTGACTGAAAAGCAATCCCTCCTGATTGCACAACAAACCTCCTCTACACAGCGATCCCTCCCGACTACACAACGATTGTCCACTGTTCAATAATCAATACAGCGTCTATCTCTCTGCTGATCTATTCTCAGTTGTGGACGTGGTGTGTTCGGAGTTGGCGGATGAAAAGCGGCCACCAGTCAGCACCAATCAGCGACGTTCATCGCTCCGGATCGGCTGCCGTCCGCTGCTGTTGCTGATTACGAACGCAGAAGTCATTCTCCCGCAAATAAATGTAACATGTTCATGCGTTCGTTCATAGTCGCTGTGGCTGTCGTTTTCTGCCGGGTGAGCTTGTGTCTGATGCCCGGGTTATCCATTATATTGTCGCCTCCCACCTCTTAAATTCGACTGACAAGCAATGGGTTGAAGTGTTTAGTTTTATGTCTCGGAATTTCACCAAATCCGTCTCATAATTTAGAGATAAAAACTGTGTTGGCACCTGGACTTTTCCAGCGCACATATCGCTGCCAACTTGGCTGCGTTTCACGGAGCAGTCCTTGGCGGTGAGCTTCGGATCATTGTAATCGAGCTGTAAGATGGGACGCATAGCACATCGCAGCGTGAGTAACTGCCGAACGGATGCAACATCTGTTTACGCCACTGCTTATACCTTACCGCCTGGCGGTGTCAGTAGCAATTTTCTGACGAAAATGCTTCTGAATCGCCGATAGCCATGTGTACGTACGTAGCTTGGCCTTGCTCCGGGATCAGCAAACCCTTTCGAATTTTGAGGTACGAAGCCGTGAAATATTTCTCTGAAGATATGGGTGCGACCGTGCCGACTCATGCATCCTCATCCGTCACCTGCGCCTGGGTGCACTAGCTGCGCAGCTAATCACTGCGGCCGTCCTGCCCCAGCTGGCCCTGAACACCCCTTCTGTGTATGTGGTGGGTTCTGCCGCTGTAGCCGAGCATGCGCCTCGTCTGTGTGTCGGGCGGCCGGCGCTGCTCGGCTGCCCACTGCTTCAGCTGTCAGGTCGGCTGCCAGGTCAGCTGCCAGGTCGGCTGCCTCATCCGCAGGTCGCGCCAGTCGGCAGCCCCAGGCATATCTGGGTCAATCGAACCGGCCGGCATTGATCTCGTTAGAGTGCCGAGGTCGTCGTCACGCTTCATTGAGCCATCTTCGTTCATCACTGCCGACGGCCGACGCTGACGGTGGCGGCTGCTAACGGTGGCAGACGCTGACGGCGCTTCCGCACTGTCAAGCTGGCGTTGCCACCGCCGGAGGCTGGTGTTGTCACCGACGCCGGATAGAGCCGTCACCGCCGCAGGCTGGCGTCGTCACCGCCGCCGGCTGGTATTGTTGCCGCTACAGGCTAAAGTCGTCACCACCGCAGACTGATGATGTTGTTGCCGCCGGCTGGTGTGGTCTCCGCCGCAGACTGATGATGTTGTTGCCGCCGGCTGGTGTGGTCTGCGCCGCCGGCTGGTGTTGTTGCCGCCGGCTGGTGTGGTCTCCGCCGCCGGCTGGTGTGGTCTGCGCCGCCGGCTGGTGTGGTCTCCGCCGCAGACTGATGTTGTTGCCGCCGCCGGCTGGTGTGGTCTCCGCCGCCGGCTGGTGTGGTCTCCGCCGCCGGCTGGTGTGGTCTCCGCCGCCGGCTGGTGTGGTCTCCGCCGCCGGCTGGTGTGGTCTCCGCCGCAGACTGATGTTGTTGCCGCCGCCGGCTGGTGTGGTCTCCGCCGCCGGCTGGTGTGGTCTCCGCCGCCGGCTGGTGTGGTCTCCGCCGCCGGCTGGTGTGGTCTCCGCCGCCGGCTGGTGTGGTCTCCGCCGCCGGCTGGTGTGGTCTCCGCCGCAGACTGATGTTGTTGCCGCCGCCGGCTGGTGTGGTCTCCGCCGCCGGCTGGTGTGGTCTCCGCCGCAGACTGATGTTGCCGCCGGCTGGTGTGGTCTCCGCCGCCGGCTGGTGTTGTTGCCGCCGGCTGGTGTGGTCTCCGCCGTTTGATGACAGCCTCAGATGGGGAAACGAAAGCTTTGTAAAATCGTATTAAAATTGCAGACGGTCAAAGACCTATGGAGATTTGCAATAAACATTCCCTTTGAAATGATCCATTGCGCTCTCACCGTGTATAGTATGGGTCAGTTTTTCCACCTTAGAAAAAGATTCGTACGTCACGAATTTCTGTGGCACTCCAAAAAAAATCATTTCAAGCTCACGATGAGGAACATCAGTTTGGCACCGTCAGTCGGTGCTGCGGCTCGACCGGCGGCGCTTTGTTTTCCTGTAGCGGCGGCGCGGATGTGACGAGCTCCGAGCTGTTGTCGCCCCACTTCATCGCTATGCTGATGAGTTCGGGAAGCGGCGCGCGTCGAGCTTCCGTCGGCGGCGCCGTGCGGAACGTGCCGTGGCGTCTTCCTGTTGGCGCGGAAGCTACTGAAATAAACATGCCTCACTCTGGCTCATTTGCAGGCCCGTCGGGACCGAGGTAGCGCTGGTGACGTTTGCGGTTCGACCTGCGCTGTGGGGTGAACTAATTATCGCTTCGGTGTGTTTTTAATCTGTTGGTGCGGGCGCACCCATAATTTTATTGATAGGAATTGCGTTTGTTTTTCTCATGAAATATAGTTAACAAGAATAGGTTATCATGTTATCATGCTTATAAGGTAAACGTTTTTTTGGCGGAAGGAGGCGGTGTCGGTAAATGTTTGACTCTAACTCTGGTTTCTGTGAACACACGCGTCTGTTGGCACATGATTGTCAATGATTAGGAGCTTGATCATGGTATGAACCAGACGATTTGTGCAAGAGAATGTGACATATAGGCTATTTTCTGATAGCCTATGATCGGATGATCAGGAGTGGATGATAACGTTACGCCAACATAGTGTAACATCTCAAATCGGAATTTCCTTCCACTGTTCACAGTTTAAAAAGGCCCCGTCGTATGCTGACGTGATTCTCTCCCTTTTGTCGTGGCTGGGCCGGGCGATAACCGACACGGCACATGGCCCCCATATTGTCGTCATTTCCTGCCGATATGGCTGCGGTGGTGGCGGCGACGGCGGACCCTGGGTGGGACGCACGAGGCGCGTGCGTAATAACTGGGCGGCCTGGTGGCTCCAGCGGCCCCGTCCCGCGCGTCATGCCCGTCATTGTGGCCACGCGACGTGCGCCGCCGCCTCCGCCGCCCCCGCCGTCGCCGCGTGCAGCCTTTGTTCTGCACCGCCTTATTGGCCGACAGACACACGGATAATTCGACGGTCAGTGGCTCGTCCATCTTCTCTGGTATTGTAGCGTGGGTTTCGTCGCACGACAATAACAACAGTGCTGTCGTTTTTCTTGTGTGCGTGGGCGTCGTTGTGGGTGAATGATCCTCAGCGCAGACGCCGTTCACGGATCTGATACGTTGATGCGGTGGATGCGGCATTCACAGACCTGACACGTTGATGCAGCAGTGGGTGCGGCATTCCCGAACCTGACAACGTTGATGCAGCGTGTGCGGCATTCACGGACCTGACACATCGATGCAGCAGGTGCGGCATTCACGGACCTGACACATCGATGCAGCAGGTGCGGCATTCACGGACCTGACACGTTGATGTAGCGGGTGCAACATTCACCAAGTTGATATCCGTACGCTGCGTGCTATATGTATGTCCGCCTCCCCTGCACATCCCTGGAACTTGTCGGCAAGCCTTCGTTCTGCCCATGTTGGCTGGCAAAGATCAACGGGCCATGCAGACTCGCGATAATTTAACGATCGAGATAGTACCAGGTCGGTATGCATATTTTAATGCCACTGAGCTTTTGCTCAAGTTGCTTTGGCATGCTAGTGTTCAAATTAATCATAGCGTATTAAAATTCCGATTTTCTTAAGTCCTGACCATGGCGTCCTCGTCTGAGAATTTTTGTCGACCTCCAGAGTCCGGTTGACCCCACTATACATGGCACTGCCGTTCAAGTGCGTATCGTCTCGGCAGTTGGCGGATCTCCGTTGTCGACGAGGCAGTGGCGGCCTATTGCCGTCTGCCAGTGGCGGTTTGATGGACGGAACTAGTGCCACACAACGCTGACAAGTGTTGGCGTTAGCCGCGTCCTCTTATTCTGTGCTAGCAGCCTTCAGCGATGCCGAGATCTCTCGTCTTCAGTCTCGGGTGGCGTTCTTCGGTGCCGAGCTCCCTCGTCTTCAGTCTCGGGTGGCGTTCTTCGGTGCCGAGCTCTCTCGTCTTCAGTCTCGGGTGGCGTTCTTCGGTGCCGAGCTCTCTCGTCTTCAGTCTCGGGTGGCGTTGATGCCCTACCGCAGAATGCGAGTCTGGTGGCGAGCTGTGTGGAGAGAAGAAGACTGACTCCTGTCTGCACGTATCCAGAAGTTCGCCACGTCAACTGCATGCGGCGCAAGCCCGGTCAAACGCCAGTCACGTCCTCGTCTTTATCCCCGCTCACAATGCTGTTATGCGCGCACAGCATTTAGGTCTGCGTTCTGTATTCACTGGTGGGGACGGAGAGTATTGTCCCACTGGCGCCCATCCACACACACATTGTCAGCCTGGTAGCAAATGGTGGTGGCCAAGGCCGAGTATATGTGGACGCGCTTCGTGGGAAGGCTTCCCAGATAGCACATCGTAATCGCCAAACATCCGGTTATCATTATGAGGTGTCATTAGAGGCGCCGGGCGAGCGCGGACAAGAGACAGACTGTGGACTCCCCGGCTGCGGGGATGCAATACCGCGACAAGAGACAGACTGTGGACTCCCCGGCTGTGGGGATGTAATGCCGCGACAAGAGACAGACTGTGGACTCCCCGGCTGCGGGGATGTAATACCGCGACAAGAGACAGATTATGGACTCCCCGGCTGCGGGGATGCAATACCGCGACAAGAGACAGACTGTGGACTCCCTGGCTGCAGGGGATGCAATACCGCGACAAGAGACAGACTGTGGACTCCCCGGCTGCAGGGGATGCAATACCGCAACAAGAGAAAGACTGTGGACTCCCTGGCTGCGGGGATGCAATACCGCGACAAGAGACAGACTGTGGACTCTCCAGCTGCGGGGATGTAATGCCGCGACAAGAGACAGACTGTGGACTCCCCGGCTGCGGGGATGTAATACCGCGACAAGAGACAGACTGTGGAATCACTGGCTGCAGGGATGCAATACCGCGACAAGAGACAGACTGTGGACTCCCCAACTGCGTGGATGTAATACCGCGACAAGAGACAGACTGTGGACTCTCCAGCTGCGGGGATGCAATACCGCGACAAGAGACAGACTATGAACTCCCCGGCTGCGGGGATGTAATACCGCGACAGGAGACAGACTGTGGACTCACAGCTGTGGGGATGTAATGCCGCGACAAGAGACAGACTGTGGACTCCCAGCTGTGGGGATGTAATGCTGCGACAGGAGACAGACTGTGGACTCTCCAGTTGCAGGGGATGCAATACCCCGACAAGAGACAGACTGTGGACTCCCCGGCTGCGGGGATGTAATGCCGCGACAAGAGACAGACTGTGGACTCCCCGGCTGCGGGGATGTAATGCCGCGACAGGAATCGCGCGCACCGACCGCAACTGGCAGACTCTTGGCAGTCGGTAAAGACATACACCTCATTGTATCAAATTCGGCTGAAATGCAGTAATTTCAGAAATTAATCAGGCCGGTTCCGTCAAGTTGGCACAAAGCATTTCAATCTGGACCGCGTGCTGAAAATTTGGCAGAAGTGTCCATCGCAGAAACAGTGCCAAATTTTGACGTACGTGCATTTACAAAAACAAAGCAATAGTCAATCCGATTCAGTCTAAATTTGCTGCAATCTTGCTGAAAGCAGGCCATCTGCCAGTTATGGTGTGAATATATCAAACTTATGTGCAATGCGCCAAATTGTCGAGTTAGTGTACCTCGTATAGGTACATACCACGCTGTGTCACGCCCATTTTTGTCTCAACCTTCCCGCTCAGTTTATGCCGCATCCAATGGTTCAGCGAAATCCCTTTCATCGGATGTTATTGATATTGGTGACCTAAAGCCATGCAACCACAGAATCTATCACCGGATCAGGTTATCCGTGAAATGTGGAGGAGTGCATTGCTTCCTGAACATTCAATCAACATCCTATCCAAAGAATTATCAGCATCGTGATTCTTGATGTGTTCATGAAATTTGCGTGTCTTTTTTCTAGCAGCATGCTTATCCTCATCGCATGCTCATGCTCATTTGCAAGTAGCATGCTTATGCTCATCATTGCGGGTGGTGAAACACGAACATTTCGTAACACTGCTTTGAATCAGGTTGACAACCATTGTGGTGGCTGGTGGCCAGTCAGTTTTGCTCCTCTGTTTCGGGCATGAAATTGAATAAATTAACTGAACGATAAGCACACCATAATCGGGAATCAGTGTGACTGTGTGGTGAGGGAATGACAGGCAGGAATTGGTGTCGCTCCGCCCCGACCCCGCCCCGACCCCGCCCCGGTCGGTAGTGGCACCGGCGTGTCTGCAGCGACAGGTGCCTCGACCCCGCCCCGACCCCGCCCCGACCCCGTCCCGACCCCGCCCCGGCTGGTAGTGGGACCGGCGCGTCTGCAGCGACAGGTGCCCCGACCCTGCCCCGACCCCGCCCCGACCCCGCCCCGACCCCGCCCCGACCCCGCCCCGACCCCGCCCCGGCTGGTAGTGGGACCGGCGCATCTGCAGCGACAGGTGCCCCGACCCCGCCACGACCCCGCCCCGACCCCGCCCCGGCTGGTAGTGGCACCGGCGTGTCTGCAGCGACAGGTGCCCCGACCCCGCCCCGACCCCGCCCCGACCCCGCCCCGATCCCGTCCCGACCCCGCCCCGACTGGTAGTGGGACCGGCGCGTCTGCAGCGACAGGTGCCCCGACCCCGCCCCGACCCCGCCCCGGCTGGCAGTGGGACCGGCGCGTCTGCAGCGACAGGTGCCCCGACCCCCCCCTCCCCCCCCCCCCCCCCGGCTGGTAGTGGCACCGGCGTGTCTGCAGAGCCAGGTGCCCCGGCTGCGTCTCGTGGTATGTACAGTTACAGCCATACCTGCCGTTCCTGGCATCGCCGACCTGCCTCTAGCAGCACTGTTGCCAGACGCCCCGCCGTCGCCCGCGAGGGCGAAGTGATAGGTCGGCCACAGGGCGGGATTTGTATGTTGACATTCTTAAGGTGGAGGGGAAAATGATTAGGTGATCGAATATGGAGAGAATAGTTTGATAGTTAGATAGTTGTATTGAATCCTGGGAAATAATAAGTTCACCTTCCACTTTCGAATGAATCTTTGCCAATTTGTCACAGAGTAGTTCATTATCAAACATCCTCATTCAACCTCTAAATGTGAATAATTAGATAATATTTTTCTGAAGCAGATAATGTTTAAGTTGCCAGACGTCCAGAGACAGGCCGTTCTTCCCACACCGACCGGAGACGGAGGCGGATGTCGGCCAATTAGCATTTCCTCGGTGTCGAGCGCACTTCGTCTGCGGAGATGCCAACCCGTGGCGGGCTGGCGGGAATGTCTGGAAGGTGGTGAGGACCGGTGTTATGACTGTTCATGATGGAATGTGGCTCGTGTGTGCGGAGAACAGAGTAGTTGTGAGTTGCACATCCGGTTGTATGTTCTTGTGGACGATCACGCGCCTTTGTAAAGGGGTCGAAATGGCCGATGGCGGAGCCTTCGCCTGCAGGGCGGAGGTGGCGGGTTTTAGCCGTGCTTTGAAATCTCTAAACCCATGGTGCTTGATCGGCGTGTTTCACGTCAGGCGACTGTGATGGGGCCTGTGTGAGCTGTACTAGATGCAGGTACATACCTGTGCTCGTCTCATGTCGAGTGTTACATGCCAGCCAGCTGCATAATACATCGTAACTGTTTGCTTTTATGGTATCAATAGCTCGTACCAACCCGCTGCAGTCATGAGAGTAGTGATGCCGGGATAATTATGTTGGGTCAAAACCACGTTCACATGTAACATTTAGATACAGTACGTGTCTATATATAACTTGGTCACTGGGTAAGCTCACGAAAGATATTCATTGGCCATGTTCTCTTACATAATTCCATAATTATGCATCCATCCTTACACTGCTTATGCGCTACTTACAAAATTTAAGCTAGCCTGGACATTTATCTGAAATGATATTGTCCACGAGGACCATACACCGACTTACGAAACGTATGGTGAGCGGGATAAAGCGGGCTACTTATACCAAGCCATCGATGAAATTTGGATAGCTGGGAGCCTCTGGCGTCGCTCTCCATTTCCATTGAGCGTCGCCCTCCGTGCACGTGTACTGTTTCCGTTCAGCTCTGTTCACCTCCCCATGGTCAATATTGAGCTGCTGAGCCGAAACACTCGTCTGTTGTGTGCCGGCAGTCTCCCCGGCAGGCTGCAGTACGTCACTCGCCGTCCCCTGCCTGGAGGGGAGCCGGGGGGGGGACGCTGCAACACCTGTCAGCGGCCGCTCGGGAGCCTGGCTGCCGTCCCCTGTGCCTTGCCGCTGCCGACGCCCGGCCGCTCCCCCGACTGACAAAATCAGGCGCCACAATAACGCCAATTGGTGGGGGTCGGCAGAGTGTCCGCCGGGTGTAATTGGTCTGCTGGCGGGGGTCGCCTGCTGGCCACAGTGGGGGAGGTGTTGGCGGAAATGGGCCATGTTACGCGCCGTGTATTTATATTGGGCTCCGTGCGAATGTGTCCGGTGTAGCGCGTTATTGGGTGATTCCTCTGTTGACACCTTGGGCAGACGGAGTGCCTCATCCCCCCCCACTCCCCCTGCGGGCTCGATTGTCGGCGGCGGAAAGCAGTGTGACACGGCCACGGTTGTGGCGCATCGGTGGAAGGAACTCCGGCCAACACTATGTAATATATATATATATATATATATAATATATATATATATATATATATATATATATATATATATATAATACTGAGCTCTCCGTCGCAGGTATCGGGACGGCTGACAGCACTGGCCTCGAGCCACCGTGACCGTAACCCACTGGACGATAACAAGTGTCCAACAGTTGCATTTGCATGGAGATCAGGAGTTAGTTTGCAAAATAGTCGATTGTAGATAACCCGGAACATTATTGATTAACTAAGAATTGATTACGATTGAAACATGTATCGTCTATCTTCATTGAAATGCACGTAATGTATTTAATAGCGTATCGACTAATTGATGGATCGATATGCACGATAAGTGATAAGCAACGTTCTTAGTTTCTCAGAAATGGTGTTAGAAGGCATAATCTTGTGTGTTGCTAGTCGTAAATTTGAACTGTTGGATTCGTTCACGTTAAGCACACTGGGTAGAATGGGGAACACTGTAATAGTTGCTCAATCGTGCCGGAACGTAAGAATAGTATTGTTTGTGGTGCACCCGCAGGAATAGCTTCATGGATGTTAATTTGTTCCAAGACATGCCCACAATTATACTTGAACACCAACAATAATGTGTGTAAGCCTACACGTCAGCCCAGTGGGTGTGTCAAGGGTCATTCAGCCGTACAACATACTATAGAGACTGTACTCTTTTGGTCTTCCTGGAGAAGTTTTGCAGTATAGCTTTGGTCCATAATCCAACTGCGGCGGGCATCCCCAGCCTTATGTATCCATCTGAGTTGTTTTATCTTTGTCTCAGTCACAGGCCGGTACACATGTTGAACGCTGCTATATTGAATGTAGCGTTTGTGTTGTTGCGCAGTATGCATGCCACGCCGTCTGGTCAGGCTGCTCTTCAGCTTTGCTTTGCTGCATTTGCCTGGCCGTGACCTAGGTGTTCCATACCTTCTGATCGAGGTGTGAGCATGGCCTCGCTGCACGTGGCGCTAACCCCGAACTGATGCAGATCATCGTATCGGATAAGCTGACTCCGATCTGGAGAAGCCACCACACGATTTGCGGACATATCCTGAAGTGACATAGAAGGTAGCTCAGGTGATAAATCGTTAGTAAGCCCTTGGATCGGACGTGCGGTGGGGACGTGTTTTCAACGATTTTTCCAGCGGCCGTATTCTGGAATTTGGATGAATTGGTGTTGCCAGAGCGCGGCAATGTTCCCAGGACCCGGGCGCGCGTGGTGCCAATGCCCAGCGTCATGGGTCGTTTCCGCTCGACGAGCCACCTTTGGCGTCCCCCCCCCCTGACTGGTGTGGCAGCTCCCCCGCCGACAACCGTGAACCCCTCCTACCCGCCAACCATTAGCACTATGAGACCGCGTCGGTCTTTGATCTCGCCTGCTGCTCCACCCCTCCCCCGAACTCATCTCGTCGCACACGGGGAGGAAACCATGCGGCTACTTGGGCCTGCCACGCTCCCTGATAGTAGTGCTGATGACTGGGGAGCGATGTCGGGGCTGTGGACGACATCAGCTCCGTCGGGACCGTCGCACATCTGGCATGAAGCACACGCTAGTCTTTGATTCACGAGCGCTTCCGATGGGGTCTTTGATTCGCGTGCGCCTCCGATGGGGTCTTTGATTCGTGTGCGCCTCCGATGGGGTCTTTGATTCGCGTGCGCCTCCGATGGGGTCTTTGATTCGTGTGCGCCTCCGATGGGGTCTTCGATTCGCGTGCGCCTCCGATGGGGTCTTCGATTCACGTGCACCCCGTCCTGCGGCCGTTCGGCTTGGTGTTGTTTATTTATTCTCGTGCTACGATGCCATGCTTGCCTTGGCTCACGCGTGTCGTGTTTTCTGGAAATAGAGCTATCATATTTCCGGCTGGTGTGGAATGGCAGCGCTGTTTTCACCTATGCGTTCAGGAGGAAGCGTTGCCATGTTTGCGATAGACGGGTCTTTAACAGGTAGATATAGACGTACCAATATTTAAATATGTTCCGCGGAATTTCATTTCAAACGTGTTACTATAAATTTGGTCCTTTAAAATTTCCGTACCCATGCTCCACATGGCAGCGGACTGTTCTGTGGCCACTGTCCGTACCCATGCTCCACATGGCAGCGGACTGTTTTGTGGCCACTGTCCGTACCCCTGCTCCACATGGCAGCGGACTGTTTTGCGGGCACTGTCCGTACCCCTGCTCCACATGGCAGCTGACTGTTCTGTGGCCACTGTCCGTACCCCTGCTCCACATGGCAGCGGACTGTTCTGTGGCCACTGTCCGTACCCATGCTCCACATGGCAGCGGACTGTTCTGTGGCCACTGTCCGTACCCCTGCTCCACATGGCAGCGGACTGTTCTGTGGCCACTGTCCGTACCCCTGCTCCACATGGCAGCGGACTGTTTTACGGCCACTGTCCGTACCCCTGCTCCACATGGCAGCGGACTGTTCTGTGGCCACTGTCCGTACCCCTGCCACATTTACCATTCGTTCATCTGCCACTGCATCACCATATTTCACACATTCGGATGATATATTCTGTATTTCCTCCCCTCTCCCGGCTCATCATGCATATTCTGACCGCATGCACTCCTCCCCCTCCAATCACCCTATATTACGTCCTTCCCTCCTGCTCCTCTACCCACATGTTGTGACCTAATTCCTCGCGACGGTATGCACACATTCTGTCACCTGAAGTATCCGGCGGTATGCACCCGTCCTGTTAAGTGAAGCCTCTCGGCGGTATACCCACATCCTGTCACCTGAAGTATCAGGCGGTGTGTACACATCCTGTCACCTGATGTCTCCGGCGGTATACCCACATCATGTCACCTGAAGTATCAGGCGGTATGCACACATCCTGTCACCTGAAGTCTCCGGCGGTATACGCACATCCCGTGCGGCCGTGTAGCCTGGCCTCTCCCGCACCGTCTCGACGCTGGTCCGATCCCTGATTCGGCACGGTTCAAGGCCCACTCGACTGAGACAAATCATTGTCGACGATGGCTGGTGCGGCCATTGTGCGGAACTCGCCGGTCGGTGACTTCTCCCGCCGCCACGTCTCGCTCAGTCCGTGCCGCACGATCAGGACGCTCGTCGGCCCATGTCCCCACCGGCTTTGTCTGTTGTAGCGGCCTCTATCGTGACAGCGATCTCGGCGTGGGGGACGTTAACGATGGCGCCGCTCGTCGCCTGCAGGTGAGGGCGCGTGTCAGCGGCCAGCCGTCGCCGGTACCTGTCACACCGGGGTCGGCACCCCGCTGTCGGGCTCCCCCTGCCTCTCCTGCACCTCCCCGCCCCTCCTGCACCTCCCTGCCCCGTTCCGGCCGGACCAGAGTGGCCGCGCTGCGGGGCGGAGGCCGGCGGGCGCTCCGCCTCCTTTGTCACGCTCCGGCTGTGGTGCGTCAAGAGCCGCGCCGCCGGGCAGCAGCCGTCCCAGAGCTCTGGTCGTACCACCCTGCCGCCGCCCATTGTGGCGGAGCAGTAGATCCGGCGTAAACGACTCGACGGCACGCGCTTTGACGAAACTATCAGAAGCTTCGCCCTCGCGGCGGTCCCGGAGAGGGGCCGCCCTCGAGACGGTCCCGGAGAGGGGCCGCTCTCGAGACGGTCCCGGAGAGGGGCCGCCCTCGAGACGGTCCCGGAGAGGGGCCGCCCTCGAGACGGTCCCGGAGAGGGGCCGCTCTCGAGACGGTCCCGGAGAGGGGCCGCCCTCGAGACGGTCCCGGAGAGGGGCCGCCCTCGAGACGGTCCCGGAGAGGGGGCCGCCCTCGAGACGATCCCGGAGAGGGGCCGCCCTCGAGACGGTCCCGGAGAGGGGCCACCCTCGAGACGGTCCCGGAGAGGGGCCGCCCTCGAGACGGTCCCGGAGAGGGGCCGCCCTCGAGACGGTCCCGGAGAGGGGCCGCCCTCGAGACGGTCCCGGAGAGGGGCCGCCCTCGAGACGGTCCCGGAGAGGGGCCGCCCTCGAGACGGTCCCGGAGAGGGGCCGCCCTCGAGACGGTCCCGGAGAGGGGCCGCCCTCGAGACGGTCCCGGAGAGGGGCCGCCCCTCGAGACGGTCCCGGAGAGGGGCCGCCCTCGAGACGGTCCCGGAGAGGGGCCGCCCTCGAGACGGTCCCGGAGAGGGCGGACCGCCCCTCGAGACGGTCCCGGAGAGGGGCCGCCCTTGAGACGGTCCCGGAGAGGGGCCGCCCTCGAGACGGTCCCGGAGAGGGCGGACCGGACGCGCTGCTGATGACTGCTGCTGATGACTGCTGCTGATGGCCGCTGCTGATGACCGCTGTTGATGACCGCTGATGTTGACCGCTGGTGTTCACTGCTGGTGTTGACGCAACACCAACTGACGAGGTGTCACCTTAGTTTACGCTGCTGCTCGGAGCGTGACCTACAAAACCGCCGGAAGCGGCGATCTCGGCCTCGTTATGGGTATGACCGCCGGCGCTCGTATTTCTGCCGCTCAGAGTTTTGGCGCGGTCGGGGGAGGGGGGGGGTGGACATCGGCCATTGATCTCCGATGCAGACTGTGGCTTGAGTGAAAAGTCAGAGGCCTGCTACGCGCCTGTAAACAGATAAATCGCGGGCACTTTAGCACCAGTGGAATATAGCCGGTCTAGTAGTCTAATCCCCGAAGACCACGCCCTGGCCCGGACCTCGAGCATCGAATGTCGGGTCCGCCGAGACACTATCTGGACCCGAACTGGGCGGTGTACTGAAATTCATGTTTCGTAGAGTAGAGTATCGAGACATTGCTCCAAAGCCTGTTGTGACGTAGAAAGAAGTCGCAATATTGTACGCTCAACACAACGTCGAAAAGTGACAAAAATGACGATTGTTACCGAACGTTTTCGATGACATTAACATAATAGTGGATTGGGTTGACTTTGGCATCAGACAGTGCTGACGAATGGAGCCGCATTTCACCCAAGCGAATTATTTACCAAGTTCAAACCGTGTTCCATGAGTCCAAAGCAAGTTTTGTTACGTTATGGTTGCCACTTACATTCTGGAATTTTATAAATACTAAGCCAATCCCATTCACGACAAAAAACGCCTTGCTCCGAACACGAGGACATTCGCGTCCCGTGAGACCTCGTTCTGGACCCAATACAAGGGCATTCCCGTTAACCGAGACCACGTCCTCATCCAATTAAGGGGACAGGCAATCTAGGCGCCGAGGCCACATTCTGTTCGATGCATCTGCTCGACTTTAGTCAGCCTCCTAGTTGAACTCAGACATGCTGTCAAGAGTCAGACATGCTCAGACATGCTCTTGGCACCCGCCGCCATTCCGCAAATCACACACAGGATCCTCGGTGATACAGGAGTGTTCTCCACGCACAAGCTCGTACCAGCTCGGTGACGCCGGACGGAAGTGGCTGATGGACCACCGTGTGACGCGTCATGTTGCCATGGTAACGCGACCGTGTGCCTCGCGGCTGCTGAGATTCGCGTCGGCCACTCCACGAGTACGGGCGAAGCGACGTCACCTCTGCGGGGTGGTGAGAGGGGAGGGGTGGCTCGGCGGGCTGCCCAAGAGAAACAGCTGTATGCCAGTGCCGCGTCATCGGCTCGCCGGGCACCGCCAACTGATGTTTGCAAGGTCGCAGGTGTCACCACTACGCACGTTGCACAGCTGGCTCCAGGCTCCGACCTTCGCGCTGCCGGTCTATTTATCTTGTGCTCTCCGCCTCGTTACCGGCGGCCGTCCGTTCGTCTCGTCCTCGGCTCGTCAGGAGAGCGTGCGACTTGGGCCAGCGGGGGTGCCGGTGAAGAGGGCTGCGTCACCGGCGTGCCATTCACGTGCGTGTACGGTAACCATCTGTTTGGACCTTTCGTCTCGTATCGGGACGCGCGCACACAGCCGAGAAGTTGGTCGGCACGTACTTAGCTTGTGTTTGGCTGGTCGCAACTGCAAACAGACACTGTGTGGATCAAGACCGTTGTGCTCTGTTCCACGAGCAGACATCCTGCGGTGTTCGTGTTGTGGGCGAAACAGGTTAAAGAGTGTCTCGTCTAACATGGGGGAGGGAAGGGGATGATCGGCAAGTCAAGCCTCCCCACCCCCAGTCAATGGCCGCTTGCATTGCTTTCGCATTACTTCGGAGTTGAGACTGACTGATTCAGACGATGGTCCATGCAGTTACCAATGGGCATAGTCGTCACCAATGGACCCTCTAGTCCAAATTACTTGGAGAAGCCCTGAGGAGGCCAATACTGTGCCTTTGGCAGCCTCTGCGTCACAGTCAGCTGCAGCGACACGTGAGGGATGCATCGGCAGTGAAGCATGTTATTATCCGCCTCTCCGCCCTCTCGTCGCGTAAATATCAAATTATCTCCTGAGCTGCCATCTCCGTACCTGCATTCCTTGTGCCCTCCCCTCCGCATGGTGGCCTTCCATGTCTGAGCTTTCGTCCTATCCGCATTCCATTTTCCCATCACACAGTTAGCGAATGCTTCGCATCAGCCCCCACCCGCCCACATAACCCTCATCTTCGGGTGTATACCACCTTGGTACACACCCGGTCGAGAGACACCTCTCTGGATCTCACTACCAGGCCTTCCTGCTACCACTCTTCATAATGACTTCCCCTGTCACTGCCGCCGGGCAGTGACAGATGGTGATCTAGTCCTCCTATCTTGTGACTATGGTTTGCCCTTCACCCTCTTGTGACGGACTGGAGCAGTGATGGTTTATGACCTGCCCCCTCACCCTCTTGTGACGGACTGGAGCAGTGACGGATTATGACCTGCCCCCTCCCCCTCTTGTGACGGACTGGAGCAGTGACGGATTATGGCTTACCCCTCCACCTCTTGTGACAGACAGGAACAGTGACGGATTATGACCTGCCCCCTCCCCTCGTGTGACGGACTGGAGCAGTGACGGATTATGACCTGCTCCCTCCCCTCGTGTGACGGACTGGAGCAGTGACGGATTATGACCTGCCCTTTCCCTCTTGTGACAGACAGAAACATTGTCGGATTATGACCTGCCCCCTCCCCTCGTGTGACGGACTGGGGCAGTGACGGATTATGACCTGCTCCCTCCCCTCGTGTGACGGACTGGAGCTGTGACTGATGTCGGCTGGTCACGGACAGATTTGGCCAGTGATGCCAGTGCCGGGCCGGGTCAATGGCACACGCGCCGACCAGCCCCACTTTGTTGTGTCGGCAGTGCTCTGAGCCGCAGCCAACTGGGTCACGGCGTCGCCATGCCCCCAATCCCCACCCTCACCCACCCCCCACTCCCACCTCCACCTCCACCCCCACCCTCACCTCCACCCCCACCCCCACCCACCGCATCCTCTGATCCTCGCCTCTCTGGCACAGAGTCAGTGCTGAGTCAACCCAGATGCGATGCCAACCAATGAATGGCAATTCAGTTCATGCATTCCTTGTCGCTCCGTATTGGAAGTTCGTTATCGTGCTGAAGGCCAGGAGTCACGGCGTCTTGAGTTAACTAGTCAACACCAGTTCCACATGCCGTAAAAATCCAGCGTCGAATTTCCCGATTTCGATACCAATGAGTCTAGTGCTGGCGCCCTCTTGCATTCTTGTTGATGATCCACTGACAGATTACATCGCTCGTTCCGAGTCCGTCGGATGTGAAGTGCTTGGCTCTTGCTGGCGAACTCTTACACTCTCCTTACCTGCTCAGTCGCAAGTTGTCTGGTGCATACCCCACATCTCTCGTACCGGTCTGTCGGATTTGAAACACATGGTGTTGCGCCCTTTCCTCGAATTATTTACCAACAAAGACTACACTCTCACCCGTCCTTGGACTATTGTGGCCAGTGTCTGTCCCATCTAAACCGCTCATTATTGAATTATACGGCCTTTTTCCCACTTTCCCATTTTGAGTACATCGGACCAATATCTTCACCTAAGACCAGTTAAATTATACAGGAATGAACTCATTCTGGATGCGTTGCATAGTGTGTCCAGCGTTTTCGTGTACTCAGGGCCTGATGATTCTGCCAGGGAAGCCATGAGCCCAATGTGCGCGTGCGTGTGAGGTACTCGCATCTCATTAGGTGCTACCGCACGTATTCAGTTCCCGTCCAAAAGTTTGTCAGAACCAGGTGCTGCCAGTGCAATGCTACAACTCAAGCATTGTGCCTATGGTGGTGCTGAATACCACTGAAGTAACATTTGTCACTGGCAAATAACCCTGGGCATTGATACGCTTGTGCTAACGACATCTGTACGCCTCGTTCATCTTCTATAATTAACCCACACGTTATCCGTAGCCTTCGAACTATTTTAAACCAGATCATCATTTTTTGGAGAAACATCGCACTGTATGTTTATAATTCATTCAAAAAGCCAGATTAAAAGTGTGATGGTGCAGGTTGATCTCTTCCGGTGAATATAGCATCCTATGCCATACATTTAATATGAATTGCACTGTTTGTACCGCTTTCAGCAGTACATTGCGAAAATGCAGACGCGCCATCCTGAAAATGATTCGGACCGGCTGCCGATATGGCAGCCTTCTGTTGCCTGGTGGGCCTCTCATACCCTACATCGCCTGTGACCTTGCGAGGTCGGTGGAGTCGGCCGAGTCGGCGGCCTGACTGATCCCCCCCCCCCCCCGGCCGTGGCGGCGCCGTCTGGTCACCGGAAGGTCGCCGTCAGGTCCCTCTCGCTCTCTCTCTCTCTCGCTCTCTCAATAGGTGGTCGTGTGCGGCCGCATCCTATCACGTGACGACCTCGCCGACTTTCGTGACCGGAGCGAGTCGCGTGTGCCGTGGGTCTGTCCTGTCACGTGACCACCCCGCCGACCTCAGGCTGTCTTCGTGACCCGAGTGGGTCACGTGTACCGTGGGGTCGTGCCTGGTGGCCCGCTCACGAAGCCGGCCGGTTGGGATCTATTGATTATTTGGGAGCGTGCGTGTTCATTTCATGGATCATCGCATAGAGTACTTGTCACACGTGGAGAGCTGAACTAATTGTGGTCCATAATGAATAATCCTGCACACACATGAAGCTCTGCAGAGTTGAATTCACAGATTAAATGTAACGTCGTCATTGCAGTTCATGTCTATGAATTATCCTGACCCCTTCCCAACCACAGTTTATGACCGGCTTTTAGTCTGGTGAGACCCGTAATACGAACACAAATTGAAATGTGTTGAACCTGACGGGGTGGGGTGAATTTAATCGTGTCCTCGACTCAAATAGATCGGTCTTGTTGTGATGAAGCTTCCACGTGGTCTGATAAGGCTGGGTGCTGGACTGCCTGTATTCATCTGAGCGGTCTGAGCTAATCCGAACGGCCTGGACTCAGTTTGGACTCATGTGAACTAGTCTGAAGCTGGTCTGGACAGTCTCTGAGCATTCCAGAGGTGACGCGCGAGACCTCTGTGAACTGGGCCCGGCGATGGGCCGCTGCTTCCCCCATCGATCTGTGCCACATAGCTATTGGGTCGTTTCGCTCCTTCTGCAGCGCTATTGACGAAGCCTGAGTGGTTCCTTCGGAGCCAGAGAATGACGACGGGAAGTGATCAGGTAGGCACCAATATCAGAAGCGACTCAAGCTTGAATCTCATCAGAGGCGGCAAAGGCTGTCTAAAAGCGTTTTGTGAAGCGAACAAAAACACGGAAGCGAATAAGCTACGCCGTTCGGCAGATAACCTACTGTTGCATTCATTTGCACCTCAACATCATTTGCATATCACATTATGGCCGCTGATGCAGCGATTCTTCGTGCTTCCGGCAGTTTTATTTTCCACCGTCTTTCGTTTTTGTTGCACGTGCCATCCAGCATCCACTTTGTTGTTGCGTGTCTGATGCCATGCACCCTGTGTGTCCGCACGAAGCTGGTCGGCAATCGATACGGCACCGGATCGAGTCCGTCTCAGTTGGCCTCTGATCCGCTCCAGCTCTCCGTTGGTTGGGTCGGGTGTCCCTGCTGTCGATAGTTGGCTGCTCGGGTGGCTCAGTCTACTGTGTGGCGGACGGCTCCCCTCCTGGCCAGCGACCGACCGCCGCGTTTCTGGGTCACGCACAGCCTAAAGTGTACCGCCCGCCGCTCGCAGCTCACGCGCGCAAACACAAACGACGTCATCGCCGTTGCACGCGCCACAAAAACTCGACTGCTGACTGAGATTCATAGCTCTGCCGGGGAAGCAAAAAAAATCCCTGGCTGCCAGCCTCCGACTGGTTCGTCACGGAGATGATCCCTGTACTACGATCAACGATTGCCGCAAAAACTCTCCGACAAAAAGGCCGTGCCGGCCGGCGCGTCGGCGACGGCGGCGGCGGCGTCGCTCGCGTCGAGCTCGACGTCGGCGTAAGGGGAGCGGGGAGGGGAGGGGAGCGGGCCGCGGGGCGCACGTGCCGGTAAACGGGGCAGGGACGCAGTGACAGAGGGGAGAGAGCGCCGGCGCGGCGATCAATGGCGTGTCTGCGGCGGAGACGACGTGCACAGCCGGCGTCTGGCCAGCGCGCTGGTGCTGCTGACGGCGCGGGTACATCGAGTGGCAGCGGTGGCTGACTGGCCGACCATGTCGGGTGGCAGCGGTGACTGGCGACCGACCACGTCTGGTGGCAGCGGTGGCTGACGACCGACCACGTCTGGTGGCAGCGGTGGCTGACGACCGACCATGTCGGGTGGCAGCGGTGGCTGACTGACCGACCACGTCTGGTGGCAGCGGTGGCTGACTGGCCGACCACGTCTGGTGGCAGCGGTGGCTGATGGTCGCCGGCGGACCTTCACCTGCCGGCCGATGACCAGTTCCGCGCTGCGGCGTGTGCGGAGGCAGGGGAGGCAGCTGTGGCTTCACGCTGCCGGACGCAGCCGCGTCGTCGCCGCAAAATGCAGCGTGTGGCATCTGCGAGCCCCGGGGCGTGAACAATGCAGGCCGGCATGTGTGACTGATGGTGCACTGGCAGGGTATTCGGCCGTTCCGCTCATCCTCACTAACGATTGGCTGCAGCGGGGGGATCGGGGCCGGAAATCGTCGCAATCGCGCGCTATTCCGAAGCGTCATTTGCAAGTCTGATCCGTGCTATCTCAATGACAGACGACAAAATGGAGTGAGAAATCGTGAACAGTGTAGCCCATTTGTCGTCCAAGCACCGTTGATTGCACATTGGATATTGACATCTGGTCCTTTCACTTCTGCATAAATTCAGCTCGCATTATTAAATGCATAGGGTAGATAAGCCGTTAGCAAACCGGAAACGTGTCATCGATAATAAGCAGGAGTACAGTATCGGTGGATATCTTCCTGGCCTGTCGAGTAGTGCTGAAATTCCCCTTTTCAACTCTGTGTCCTGAGTGCTTAATGTTTTTTTTTAACCGTTTTTACCATTGTATATTTTTACGCTGTTGAAAATTACCACCAGCATATTTATGCGGAATTGAAATGCAATCATGCGTAGTAATTTACAGGTGGGTATCGTTTCTAAGACCACAACGTATTGCCGTACCTAGGGCCGCAACCTATCGCCGCCCCGGTAGCTCAGTTGGTTAGAGCGTTGGCCTGCTCTGATCTCCCCTGTCCTAGCAACACAGAGTTCGAGTCGCTTCATGCGCTCGCATTTGGCCCCCGGCTGAAAGGGTCAGATGGCAGCTGGCCCGGTAAGGCCGGGGACGAGCTACCGGGTGGCCGTGTCGGCGCATTGGCGGCACGTTACACTTTCTATCAAAATTATGCGTTGAACTGCAATTCGTGGATCGGGTGGTGACGCCAGGGTTCACGCAACAAACTCTGCTTAGCGATAGAACCCTGGTTCATAACGACACCCCAGCAATAACTGGGATTAAATTGTATTTTATAAACAAACAAAGAACACGTAGACTGGGCATCGTGGACTAACAAATCTGCCTTACCTAGATGCCTTCTGTCCACACCAGTGATTGACACGGTCTCCCTCCAGCTTTTTATGGGTCGGTTTTTATGGGTATATTGATGCTTAACAGGCAAGGGCATCGATTTGTATGCTTTTGCATGCTTTTGATCTAGCTGCACTGTTCATATTGGCTTTGTCGCCCAAATGATTTAAACTTTTAACACGGAACCTTTATGTGGTAGCTCACCAAGCGGTTTGGGTCCGCTCGTTTCCTCCGTGTATTTGGTCCCCAATAATTTGCATAATTCGCACCCTGGTAACAGGGCTGCAATTTGGACCCGTGACGGCCCAAGTTTATCAGATCATGCAGCATACATGAAATATGACATTAGTCTGATAACAACACATGGAGTGGATTCCTTCGTAGTGTATTGTCTGGGTGTACACAAATCCAAAAATATCTAGTTTCTATTTTACCGCTGGTTTCGAGCGTTTTTCGTGTGACGCTTTTGATGTTAATAATCGTAAGTAGTTGTAGCGTTGCGTACTGTAGTTGTCAGAGGCATCAGGCGTTTTTGTTCCGCCGACCAATGTGATGGCAATTGGAGCTGGCGCACGAGACCCTGGGTCACGGTGCCTGCAGCACGACACACGGAGCGGAGAGGTGGGGTACGGCCGGCCGATCCGTTCAGGAAACCAATCAGCCCCCGCAACAACAGCGATATATACTGGCTCGTGCGTCACGTCATAATAACCGAGGCGCTCGCAGCGTCCGCACGAGTTTCCAGCGGTGAGCGAGCGTGTCTCTGATTGGCGCCGCGTTCTCCAGCCGTGCCTGGACACGCTGCGCGCTCCGACCGGGCCGGACCCCGGGCAGCCACCCGGTGGGTGGCGTTCTCCCATCGATCCCGGCCACTTCCCCTCCGACTGCCGCCCGCCACACTGACAAGCAAATTTATCCCCGCGAATAAAACGCCACCAAACAAAGCCGGGGCCTGGCCCGCGTCTGGTGAAAGGGCCGGCTTCGCCTGGCCTGCTGATTACTCGACTGGTGGCATTTTGTCCTGTTTTTGTTGTTGCTCTGTGCTGCTGGGCCAGCAGCTGCTCTCGGGCCACGTGCTCGGGATCGATAGGCACGTCGGCGGCGGCGGCGGCGGCGGTCGGGCCGTGTCCGTCACGCGGCTAATTGTGGGTGGGTGGGCGGACGCGTGTCGGTGACGCCGTGCCCGCCGGACGCTGAGGGGTAGCGTCCGGCCGACGCTCCAGCTGTCGCCGGAACCTCTGCCACGCTACCGGAACCTCTGCCACGCTACCGGAACCTCCGCCACGCTACCGGAACCTCTGCCACGCTACCGGAACCTCTGCCACGCTACCGGAACCTCTGCCACGCTACCGGAACCTCTGCCACGCCACCGGAACCTCTGCCACGCTACCGGAACCTCTGCCACGCTACCGGAACCTCTGCCACGCTACCGGAACCTCTGCCACGCTACCGGAACCTCCGCCACGCCACCGGAACCTCCGCCACGCCACCGGAACCTCTGCCACGCCGCCGGAACCTCTGCCACGCTACCGGAACCTCTGCCACGCCACCGGAACCTCTGCCACGCTACCGGAACCTCTGCCACGCTACCGGAACCTCTGCCCCACCTGAACCTCTGCCACGCTACCGGAACCTCCGCCACGCTACCGGAACCTCTGCCCCACCTGAACCTCTGCCACGCTACCCGAACCTCTGCCCCACCGGAACCTCCGCCACGCCACCAGAACCTCCGCCACGCCACCGGAACCTCTGCCACGCCGCCGGAACCTCTGCCACGCTACCGGAACCTCTGCCACGCCGCCAGAACCTCTGCCACGCTACCGGAACCTCTGCCACGCCGCCAGAACCTCTGCCACGCTACCGGAACCTCTGCCACGCTACCGGAACCTCTGTCTCGACGCCGTTCCCTCCCCCCTCCCGGTGCCCTGACACTGCACTACAGCGCCCCCCTCGGTGCCCAGCTCATTTGCGGTGACAACTCGTTTCGCGCCGCTGCTGGAAATGACACAGGTAGATTGCCTGCACTAGGTGCCATTCATGCTATGTTCGCTATTATGTTGTCACGAATGGTCTCGTTTCCAATTAACGAATATCGGAAGTAAATGGACACTTGCGTGATGCAACAAATGGCAGTGAAGCATGTGCATAGGAGTTAGCATGTCCATCGCTTTCATTTACGTTTTAATTTGCTTCCACTTCCCCAGATAAACTAAGCGCCACCCTGAGATGTTCCTTTTTGCATGGGCAAGAAAAGATCACCGACTTGTTTCTTGTGTGTGTGGTGATTGGTAGTGGACTTGTTTCTTGTATGTGTGGTTACTAGTGAACGACCTGTTTCTTATGTGTGTTTTAATTGGTGAGTGACTTGTTTCTTGTGTGTGGTGATTGGTGAACGACCTGTTTCTTATGTGTCTTTTAATTGGTGAGTAACTTGTTTCTTGTGTGTGTGGTGATTGGTGAGCCATTGGTTTCTTGTGTGTATGTAGCTTGGTGAGCGGCATGTTTCTTGTGTGTGTGTGTGTGTGCATGTGCGTATGCGTTTGCGTATGCGTGTGCGTGTGCGTGTGTGTGTGTTGATTTATGAGCGACTTGTTCCTTGCAAGTGTGGTGAATGGTGAGTGACTTGTTTCCTGCGTGTTTGGTGATTGGTGAGAGACTTGGTGATTTTACACGGACGTGTGTGCCTCAGTTTTATCTTTTTTTTCCCGAACGACGCGATCACAATTTTTTGTCGGAAAATGGCAGATCTTCATATATCTGTGAACTTTTATCCGCGGAAATCTGCGTTGTGCCAACTTCAACCCCGTCAGTTTATTACTTACTGTAGAACATGGGCAATGGATATAGATGATCACTGGCTGGATCCAGCACCCCGTGTTATGCCGAATTAACAAGCCTACGGCATGCAGTCTCTGATTGACGCATACATTCTCTGCTGTAGCTGCTACATGGTTTTCTTTGTTTGTAATGATTGCTACTGCGGTTACCTCAGGAACGACCACCTTGTTTACACGCTCATATACCCTGACATATGCCAACAATTAATGGGAATGGCGCCGGAAGCAGCTGAGCTTTTTGACAAGGCACCGTTTCCTTGTGTGGTGTAATTTGATGGCACTGTCGCGCTGGTGGAACTCAACATCGAATAAATACCACTGTTTCCTCCTGGCGATGGGCGAATGTCGAGCGTGGGCTGAGTCCATTGTGTGGCCGGTCTCAGTGTGCGGTCGATCCCACTGCTCTTGTGAACTTGTCTCGCACACGGTCCATTGGCCCAGATCTGCAGAGCGCCGCAGCCGTCCCCCGTCGCAGCCCGGCTCCCCGCGGAATGGTGCGGCACCGCTCGTGCACCAGTGGTGAGACGTTCGTGCACCGTTGAGCACGCAGCGGTGCGGACTGAAGGGCCCTCTCATACAGCGAACGGGGCGAGGTCTGCAGATGACGCCCCGGGGAGCTGACAGCGCCAGCTGTCTTCAGATCTTTCGTTGGAGCTTCATTGAAAGATTCTTTTCGAAAATGTTCGGGCCAATGGCTCTCTTGAAGTACTTGGAGGGTTCTCGACCCCAAGCGTCTTTCGGAAGAAAAATGATGTTAGTTAGTTATTTGGGTTTTAGGGCGCATCAACTGCAGTGGTTATACAGCGCCCATAAAAAAATGATGTATCAGGGGTGCTTCGAATAGGTTTTGTGAAATGTACAAACGTGAATATCAGCCTACTGTGATTTCCAACGACCATCTTTGAAGCCTATACTGTCTTATCATACCTTCTCTTATCATCTGAACCATACCAATTTAATCTTGCCATCCAAAATAACTTCTTATTCATTCAACACCAAAAATACAGTACACTGCACACAAATAAATCAAAATCAAAACAAGACTTCTTTTGTAATTTCCACTCAGTGACTGAGTTGAAGAAAACGAATAGTCCGTCTCGGTCTATGATATACATGTATATATATATATATATATATATATATATACATATATGCGTATGTACGCGCACACTGAGACCGGCCACACAATGGACTCGGCCCACGCCCGACATTCGCCCATCGCCAGGAGGAAACAGTGGTATTTATTCGATGTTGAGTTCCAGGAGGAATGCAGGAACACGGAAAACGTGGAAGGAATGCAGGAAAACAGAGTCAGGTACGGAAACCCAGCCGTGACGAGCAGTGCTGAGCGTGGTTCATCAATTCACTTCCACGGATCACTCGCTGTTCCACTCATCACCAAATTCACTCGATACAACACTCCTGTGCTTGCCAGGTTACCTGGTGGGCTGGGACCACCTGGACATAGGATGCCCCTGCTGCAGACTGAGCCCTACCTGTTGCTTTTTCTTGCCTACCCCGTGCAACGAAGCCAGCCTTGAGGTTGGACAGCTCTGCCTCAGGGGTCCTAACCTCCTCCTCTAGTGCCTGCATCCTGGTAGAAAACATCCTACAGGCTGCAGCTTGTTCCTAGATTTAGATTGAAAGGCTACTTGCTACAAAATGATATGCAAAAGTAACAGAGCAGATAAAAATAATTGGCAAAGCTTAGATGTATGCAAGTCATAACTAGGCAGTACTTGCAAACTAATCCGCCGCTGTTTTTCAGAATGCACTTAAGTTAAATGTACTTGAAGGTCAGACAAAAGACAAGCGCAAGCCACATATTCTTAGCTAAATAGGCAATTGACACAAAGCAGTAGCCAATCAACACTTGACACTAGTCAGCACTTGACATAAGGCCGCTGTAAAGAAAATTGACAAGTAGTGTCGTAAAAAAATAACCTTGGTAAACAACTGACAAACATTAAACAAATGCATGACTATTCTTGACTATCAATGGCTACCTGTCAAATAATGATCGAAATACCTCAGGAACATTAACAAACTACACAGAAACAATTAGACAACTGTACTCTATATTTTTTTAGTCTTCTAGGCAATTTGACAACCAGATGAATATCACTTATGCTGGACAGTAGAATATCATTTATGTTCGCTATGTTGAGATAATATAATTTGATTGTGCAAAAAACTTTTAAAACTATGCAAATATATGCACAGAAGCAATTGCTAAATACCTATAAACATTTTAGCCTAGTATACTGCCCTGATCTGTAACGACTTATCTAGTAAGTAGGAGCTCCACACCGACGTGCCTCCACCTTGGCACTTGGCGGCAAAACTGAATTAATGAGGATTAGTGTTTAATTGTTAAGTGTTTAATTAATTAGTGAGGAGAGAGGGGAGAAAGAGAGAGGGTTAGGGAGTGGAGAGAGAGAGGGAGAGAGAGAGAGAGAGAGAGAGAGAGAGAGAGAGAGAGAGAGAGAGAGAGAGAGAGAGAGAGAGAGAGAGAGAGAGAGAGAGAGAGAGAGAGAGAGAGAGAGAGAGAGAGAGAGAGAGAGAGAGAGAGAGAGAGACAGAGGGAGAGAGGAATGAGTCCACCAGTGGGCTCCGCCCCCAGTGCGGTGGGCTCCGGTGACCAGCTCGGGTGCAGTCAGCCTCGACACAGTCGCAGCTCCAGTACAGCCAGCCCTGGTTCAGTGGAAGCTCTGGCGCAGTCAGTCCTGGTGTCGGTATCGGCAGGTACGGCGTTAGGGCGGTGCCGGGTCCCGGCTAGCGTCAGTGGACGGACCTTGGAGCCCCGGTATCGGCAGGTACGGCGTTAGGACGGTGTCGGTGATGTCAGAGGACGGACCTCGGAGCCCCGGTATCGGCAGGTACGGCGTTAGGACGGTGCCGGTGGCGTCAGGGGACGGACCTCGTAGTCCCGGTGTCGGTGGTGTCAGAGGACGGACCTCGGAGCCCCGGTATCGGCAGGTACGGCGTTAGGACGGTGTCGGTGATGTCAGAGGACGGACCTCGGAGCCCCGGTATCGGCAGGTACGGCGTTAGGGCGGTGCCGGGTCCCGGCTAGCGTCAGTGGACGGACCTTGGAGCCTCGGTATCGGCAGGTACGGCGTTAGGACGGTGTCGGTGATGTCAGAGGACGGACCTCGGAGCCCCGGTATCGGCAGGTACGGCGTTAGGACGGTGTCGGTGGTGTCAGTGGACGGACCTTGGAGCCCCGGTATCGGCAGGTACGGCGTTAGGACGGTGTCGGTGATGTCAGAGGACGGACCTCGGAGCCCCGGTATCGGCAGGTACGGCGTTAGGACGGTGCCGGTGGCGTCAGGGGACGGACCTCGTAGTCCCGGTGCCGGTGGTGTCAGTGGACGGACCTTGGAGCCCCGGTATCGGCAGGTACGGCGTTAGGACGGTGTCGGTGATGTCAGAGGACGGACCTTGGAGCCCCGGTATCGGCAGGTACGGCGTTAGGACGGTGTCGGTGATGTCAGAGGACGGACCTCGTAGTCCCGGTATCGGCAGGTACGGCGTGAGCCCGTTGCGACAGCTGTGTACGCGCTGTACTCGGCTGTGCGGCCCAGCGCTAACGATGTGGCGGTGTTTCGATTGTCCCACACTGGTTACGACCTGGCGCCTTACCAATACTAGAGGGGTGCCTGCCTGGTTAAGACGGGCACCTACCTTGTTCACAGGAACACCTGCCTTCAAGTCATCAAGCGTTATGGCTTGGGTCTAAGGCGGAATAATTAAACCTCGCTGGTCACTCAGCATCACCCTGGGCTCGTCTCCTGTCAAGTTTATCAAATGTATGCAACGCGGGTCATGCAACTTGGACAGCATCTGCCGAGCCGTCTGCCTGATGGCTGAGCGTGTAGGACTTAGCCAACTGCTCTGTGTATTATTGTTGGCAATCAGCCCGTTCAAACAGCCTCAGGAGCCCTGCCCAGCAGTCGGGTACAGACGGATCTGCCCCGAGCTCCGAGTGATTAGCTCCATCTGCTGACCATTTCTCAGTTCCAGACATTATGGCCTCTGGTCGGCCCTTGAAGCTTTCCTTACCACTGATATTGGTCGGTTACATTGCGAACCGTTTCCGGCTCAGGGAGTCGCAATCGATCAATATATCGGTTTATCGTTGTGTGATATTGGATGTCTAAGCACCTTTTTGTGCTGCTCTCGGTGTCCAGATGCGCAGCAGAGCGCATCGTTACGATTCTGATCAAATCTCCACCGAAGAAAGCACTGATGTATGGAAACACCATGATCCACACACATGGGGACCGCCTTTCAGTGAACATTCCGATAGCTCGTAATGCAGCAGCATCCTTAGACCTTCAGTTTTTAGGTTGAGGCTGCTGGACTTGATCAGGCCAAAGGGAACTACCAGGATTCGTGTTCCACCGTGTTCGTGGCAAACTCTTAACGGGTACAACACGGACTGAGGGACTGATTTTGAACTCGAAGTGGGACCAGGATGCAGTGGCAAATATGCACCTGAGGCCTGGTGAGAACTTCACAAACAGTTCAGTGCTGCGCTCCGTGAATTGACACTGACCCACACACAGTGCGATCGACACGGGACAGGAGGTGTTTTCCCACCGTCTCATTTTGTAGGGGACACGGGACACTCCAGGAGTCCCCCCCCCCCCCTCAAACCGCCACCGTTCCATTGGTGTCCAGTAAATAGTCACGTTCCACGTGAGCATAGAACAGCAAAGCATGCCTGTCACACCGGCTGATGTCAACTCCAGCTCCCCAATCTCCGACAATAAACAGACAGTGTCAGCCCTGACAGCTCATCAAACCAACGGTATTCAGACATCCAGCCCATAAATACTCCGGCCGGGATAATCGCGGCCGAGGTTGCGACGCACGCAGAGTGTGCACGCGCGTACAGTGCCGATCCTGACGGCTGTTTCCGGGCGATCCATTCAGCGGCGCCCGGCGACTGGCGGGCGGCTGGCGGGCGGCTGGCGGGCCCAGCGGTGGCCGGGGCCTGTTTATGACGCCCGGACGCCACGTCTCGCCGCCACGCGCCGCCCCCGTGCGGTCAGTGTGCGTCGCTCCGCGTCCGTTCTGCCCGACTGCATCGACGCCGACGTTGGTCGTCCGGCCGACCGCTGACCACGTGTGCGCGTGCAGCTGTGGCGTCGGCGCCCGGTCCACACTGTCGCCGACACGGGCTGCTGTACTGTGCACGGTCCGGTCCACTGTGGCACTGCTGCTGTACTGTACCCGGTCCGGCCCACTGTGGCACTGCTGCTGTACTGTACACGGTCCGGCCCACTGTGGCACTGCTGCTGTACTGTACACGGTCCGGCCCACTGTGGCACTGCTGCTGTACTGTACCCGGTCCGGCCCACTGTGGCACTGCTGCTTACTCCGTCACGGTCCGGCCCACTGTGGCACTGCTGCTGTACTGTACACGGTCCGGCCCACTGTGGCACTGCTGCTGTACTGTACACGGTCCGGCCCACTGTGGCACTGCTGCTGTACTGTACACGGTCCGGCCCACTGTGGCACTGCTGCTGTACTGTACCGGTCGGCCACTGTGGCACTGCTGCTGTACTGTACCGGTCCGGCCACGGTCCGGCCCACTGTGGCACTGCTGCTGTACTGTACCACGGTCCGGCCCACTGTGGCACTGCTGCTGTACTGTACACGGTCCGGCCCACTGTGGCACTGCTGCTGTACTGTACACGGTCCGGCCCACTGTGGCACTGCTGCTGTACTGTACCCGGTCCGGCCCACTGTGGCACTGCTGCTGTACTGTACCCGGTCCGGCCCACTGTGGCACTGCTGCTGTACTGTACACGGTCCGGCCCACTGTGGCACTGCTGCTGTACTGTACACGGTCCGGCCCACTGTGGCACTGCTGCTGTACTGTACACGGTCCGGCCCACTGGCACTGTAGTCGCACTGCTGTACTGTACACGGTCCGGCCCACTGTGGCACTGCTGCTGTACTGTACCCGGTCCGGCCCACTGTGGCACTGCTGCTGTACTGTACACGGTCCGGCCCACTGTGGCACTGCTGCTGTACTGTACCCGGTCCGGCCCACTGTGGCACTGCTGCTGTACTGTACACGGTCCGGCCCACTGTGGCACTGCTGCTGTACTGTACACGGTCCGGCCCACTGTGGCACTGCTCTTGTTGCTGTACTGTACACGGTCCGGCCCACTGTGGCACTGCTGCTGTACTGTACACGGTCCGGCCCACTGTGGCACTGCTGCTGTACTGTACACGGTCCGGCCCACTGTGGCACTGCTGCTGTACTGTACCCGGTCCGGCCCACTGTGGCACTGCTGCTGTACTGTACACGGTCCGGCCCACTGTGGCACTGCTGCTGTACTGTACCCGGTCCGGCCCTCTGTGGACTGCTGCTGTACTGTACCCGGTCCGGCCCACTGTGGCACTGCTGCTGTACTGTACACGGTCCGGCCCACTGTGGCACTGCTGCTGTACTGTACACGGTCCGGCCCACTGTGGCACTGCTGCTGTACTGTACACGGTCCGGCCCACTGTGGCACTGCTGCTGTACTGTACACGGTCCGGCCCACTGTGGCACTGCTGCTGTACTGTACACGGTCCGGTCCACTGTGGCACTGCTGCTGTACTGTACCCGGTCCGGTCCGGCCTACTGTGGCACTGCTGCTGTACTGTACCCGGTCCGGCCCACTGTGGCACTGCTGCTGTACTGTACCCGGTCCGGCCCACTGTGGCACTGCTGCTGTCCCCAGGGCTATGTAGTCGCGCCGCCAATGTGACGCCAACAGTTATGAAATGTGTCATTCGGGCTGTAGCGATAGGCAAACTGGGGATATCCATCGTGGACTTCAGTGCTTGTTGGAAGACATCAGTGTATCTGTAGTTGAAGTGCAGTACCATATATCTCTACATTGATGCAACAGAGCCACGTAGTGGGCGTTGGCGCTCGATATTTACTCTTCAGTTTGGCATTCTCTGCGACTCCTGTTCCCCGCTTTGGTCCCGGCAGGTCGCTTCGAGTCGGCCGGGAGCGATGGGAGTACTCTTGAGGAGCACGTGCACCCATGTTGCCTTTGCACGCGGAATGCTATCCCGGCCTCCTCACGCCCAACGTGTTTGAAAGGAAGCGAGGAGAGCCCCATCTTCACTAACTTGTTCCACCTTCTCTAATCACAGAAAATGAAAGCTGAGATGTTTTGTCCGCAGATTAGCGTTCAAGCACCTCTGAGGTCTGAACCTAAACCTTAGCAGCAACATGCCTGATTTGTACCTACAGTGCAGCACCAAATGATACTAGTTGAAACAGATCAGGGATCCTGATGATAATTGCACCAACTAGAATGGCGATACGAAATACCTATCGTTGACTAATTGGTTTCAGGATCCTAAGCTGACACCTGTCTGCTTCTTGCATATGGCAGGGGGAGAATTGGAGCATCCATGGTTCTGCTCCCTCCCCTCCCCATATAGACACTCACCCATCAGAAATGATATTTTTCATCTTGGTTCCCAGATTTAATCGAATTCGACGTGAATATGTCGTAGGAATGTCCATTCCTGTTGATCTTATCTGGCATATTACGTAAAGAGTAAGTACCTTCTTCTTGGAACTGCAATTTTTACGTCATTGTGTTGAATGCAACTCAAGTAAGACTTCCTTGTTTCGAACCGTGTTTTGTTGTGCATGAATGTATAAATAGTGGTGATGAGATATAAACAGGCGGTTGGTGGGATGAAGTTCCACCAAGCGCAAGATCTTTGAATGGCCTAGTCCCAGCCGACTGCTGTGCGGCCATATGTCAGCGTGCTTTCACTGACCTGAGTCATCGCCCGACACCGTCGTCTGATGGCAAATTGGCGTGTTGCTGATCAGCCAGCGTATCGGGGCGTGTGACCGACCGGTGGTGGTGGCAGGGGCGGAACCAGCCCACCGTCTGGGGAAGGCGTCCCGGCAAACGGTCAAGTGGTTCGGTAGAACTAAACAGTCACAAGATGTAATATCAAATGGAGCGATGCAAGTTTTAGAAGTAATAACCGTGAATAGTCTCAAGTAAGAATGTCTTCAGAATGGAACAAGGTTGCAGAAAGCTGCCGCAGTTGTCCCCGACATCGTATTTCTTGGAGGACATAGCCGTGTTGCTCCTGCTCTTTTGATTGGCGCCGGAGCCGTGACCAGCTGGGATTCAGCCCCGTCCGGCAATCAAACGGTCCACTGGCGATGAGCCCTCATTTGTTCCCGCACCTAATTGGCTGGGTAATATCGGACTGATCTTCGGGAGGGGGATATGAGGGGCCGTGCAGGATAATCTCGCCACGCTTCCGGTGTGGTGCTACCATGATTGTTCGAGTCGGTTGACGCACGACTATCGCAGCTGGGCAGACGGTGCTATATTAGTCACAGGTGGCTGTGGTGCGTGGTGCGGTGGATGTTGTGTGGGGTGCGGGGTGGGATGGCTGTGGTGTGGGGTGGGGTGGTGTGGTGCGGGGTGCGGTGGCTGTGGTGCGGGGTGGGGTGGTGTGGGGTGCGGCGGCTGTGGTGTGGGGTGGTGTATGGTGGGGTGGCTGTGGTGTGGGGTGGTGTAAAGTCATAAAGTCATAAAGTCATAAAGTGTTAAGGCTTAATAAGGGCCACAAGGGCCCATCTGGGTCAAGCCTGTCTAGAAGATATTAGAAAGTACATGTTCACACCTATCAATTCCAAACCCATGCAATCCCTCCACCTGTGCCACCACAGCCAATCTCATCAGTATGACATCGCAAAGGAAGTTGCCAAATCCACTGCTAGGTACACCCCATATAGTACAACATAATACTAGCATAATGTTATACCCTATATAGCTAGTGAAAATACTCAATATCCCATGCATCACAAGTTAGAATTCAAAAACAACATTTTCCTGTCTAAAAAAATTATCCACCCTACTTTTAAAGACATTCAATGAGGGACTCCCCACTGCATCAGCAGGCAGCCTATTCCATTGGTCAACAACCCTTTGACTGAAGACCTGTTGTCGTTTAACTGTCCTGCACCTCATTTTGTCTAACCTGAATTGATGACCCCTATGGGATACTCTAAACTGCAGAGCATCATTCAAATTGACCTGATCTAGCCCTCTAACAATTTTGTACATTTCAATCATGTCTCCCCTTAATCTCCTATACTTGAGTGAGTACATATCTAATGCATTAAGCCTTTCTCCATATTCTAAGTTACTTAATCCACTGACGAGTCTAGTGGCTTTGCGCTGGACTCTTTCTAACATATCTATATCCTTTTCTAGGTAGGGGCTCCATGCTTGTACAGAGTACTCCAAGTGGGGCCGCACATATGCTGAGTACAGCTTTTTCATGACTTCCCTGCTCTTATATTTCACACTTCTATTAATGAGTCCCAGCATTCTGAGTGCCCTATTTCTAGCTGAGATACATTGTTTTTCTGCTTTAAGGTCTTTTGAGACCAACACACCTAAGTCCCTTTCCTCTTCAATAACATCCAGTTCCCTCCCTCCCATTTTATAACTGAATGTCTCGCCTGCAGACCCTATATGCATAACCTTACACTTATCATAGTTGAAAGTCATCTGCCATTGATCAGCCCACTCTTTTAGGTCGTCCAAATCTAGTTGAATATTACTAGATTGATCTCTGCTGTTAGCCACTCCTACCAGCTTGATGTCATCAGCAAATTTGAACACTCTATTCCTCAGCCCTACTTCAATGTTGTTCACAAAGATGATAAAGAGGAGGGGCCCTAGAACAGAGCCCTGTGGCACTCCACTCAGAACATCTTTCCAACCAGATTTACATCCATTCAATACTACCCTTTGTTTCCTTCCCTGCAACCATGCTTCAATCCAATGTAGAACTTTTCCTACAATCCCATGTTGTTGTAATTGATGAATTAACCTTCCATGTGGAACTTTATCAAAAGCTTTGCTAAAGTCCAAGTACACAACATCCATCCTGCTTTCATTGTCTACTTCTTTGGTAACATACTCAATGAACTCCAATAGGTTAGTTAAACAAGACCTTTGAGATCGAAATCCATGTTGAGTATCCCTTAAAAGGTTGTGCCTATCAAGATGAATCTGAACATTCTGTTTAACCAGCTTTTCTAGTACTTTGCAAACTAATGAGGTCAAACTGACTGGCCTGTAGTTTCCTACACTCTTCCTATTTCCCTTTTTGAAAATTGGTACTACACTTGCATTTCTCAATCTTCAGGTACTTCTGAATACTCCATAGATCGCCTGAAAATGATACCTAGGGGAGTTGCTAAAGCTTTAGCACACTCTACTAAGATCCTAGCATATATTTCATCTGGTCCGGAAGCTTTATTAGGTTTTATATTCTGCAACTGCTTCTCTACGGCTTCTGTAGTTATTGTAAGATCCTCCAGCATATCACCTGCCATGGCATGGCCTACAGATGTTCCTATTGTACCAGAATTATCTTTAGTGAAGACGGATGAGAATTGCTTGCTTAGGGATTCCACAATGTCGCAATCATCAACCACTATTTCCCCATCTACCTCCAGTGGTCCTACACTACACTTTTTAGCCTTAAATTTATAGAAGCTAAAGAATCTCTTAGCATTACCTGCTGAACATTCTCGAGCAAAGTTGATTTCAGCAAGTCTTTTAGATGCTCTAACACACCTCCTAACTTTATTTCTAGCTATTCTATATGATTCTAGGTTTAACCCCGAGTTAGTATCTTTTAGTTTCTTGAATGCTTGTTTCTTTGAGTCCAGTAATTGCTTAACTTCCCTAGTCAGCCACGAAGGGTGCTTAACCCTGTTTGATCTAATTTGCCTACTGGGAATGAACCTATCCTGACCCTGAAATAGCTTATCTTTTATCATTGTCCACATTTCATAAGCATCTAAGCCATTCAATATGACTTCCCAATTAATTTCACTGAGGAAGCTCCTGAACTCACTGTAATTCCCTTTTGCAAAATTTGGAATCAATGTTCTGTTGGTTGCTACCCTTCCAACATATAATGAGAAGCGTATAATGTTGTGATCACTATTACCAAAGGTCTCTCCTACGTTAACATTTTGCACAAAATTTTCCTCATTAGTAAGCACTAGATCTAATATTTTATTTTCCCTTGTAGGCTCGTGTATCATTTGAAAGAAGAAATTGTCTTCAAAACAAGCCATGAAACATCTTTCTGATTTGCTTACACCTATTGTTTTGTTTCCCAATCCTGCTATGTTGAAATCCCCCAACAAAATAGTTCTCTCCTGTACTCTCCTACTTATCTCTTCCTGCATCAGCCTGTCAGTGTTTTCATTCTGGTCTGGAGGTCTATAGAATGCCCCAATCCTAAATTTTGTTCCATTCTTCAGAATTATATCTAACCACAAAGATTCTACTCCTGCACTATGTACACCATCCTCTATGGAATGACATTTCATTACTTGCCTAACATACAATAGAATGCCACCTCCTATCCTTGCCTCTCTTTGATAGGCATGCATGTTGTAGCCTGTCAATTCAAATTCTTGCAAGTTGTCTCCAAACATGCTTTCGTTAACCCATGCTTCTGTTATGCACACCAAATCTAGCTGTTCAGACAACATATATGCATGCAGTTCCCCAATTTTGTTCCTAACACTTCTGGCATTGACATAAAAACATGATAAATTATTCCTTCCATTGCTTGCTATGCTTCTCTCTTTATCAGCTACATCCCCCCATGTCCTGCCTAGTTTCCCTGTTTCCTGTTGAGAGCCTCCTCATACCTATTGCTGAGCAATTCCACTCCTCTCTTGCTCAGATGTAATCCATCTAAAGCAAACATCTCCGTCCTCCCCCCAAAACTCCCCCCACAAATCCAAGAACTGCACCCCAAGCTCCTTACAAATCTTGGCCACCCTGGTATTGAGCCCAATGGCCCTCGAATACCACTCCATGCTTGCATGGACCATAGGGAGGATGGATGTCACCACTCCTCTTTTCCTACTTCCTGCTAAACTACCTATCAAAGCCCTATAGGCTTTCATTGTTTCCTCTGTATTATTTTTTCCTACATCGTTCACTCCAACCTGCACAATTACCGTTGCACCCTCTCCACTTCCCCTCATTACTCCCTCCAGCCTATCCCTAACATCTTTCACCTGCGCTCCCGGGTAGCAAACACGCATCCGTCTGCTGGGGTTCTTACTACAAAATGTTCGATCCATGTACCGAACCCTGGAATCCCCCTACGACTAAAACCTCTCTCTCTCCATCTCTATCTTCAGCCATCTGGTCATCCCCACCTCCGTCCCTCTCATCATTACCTTCCCTCTCCTCCAGTGCCTCAAACCTATTTTTAATTGGGACGCCCATGTCCACCTTCCTTAGCGCCAGTCGGGTGCTATGGCGCCTTGCCACCTTCCAACTGCCACCATCCCGGACCAAGCCATCCGAACTCCCATCAGTCCTCCGCTCGGGCACCCGAGTTGCCTGGCTGGCACCTCCCATGATGGGTCCCGCCACCAAACACTTCAAGCGCTCCACCTCCCCCGTTAACATATCTAACCTCTTACTCAAGTCCCCAATGATTCCCACACACTTACAATTCCCACAGTCTCCTTCCATTTTTTTTTTTTTTTTTTTCTTTCTACTCTTAGTACTAAGTCTAGTTACTGTAAGCTTGTAAGCCTACAAGTATCTACTGTAATATATCTACAGTAATACAGTAATATAGCCTATAAGTATCTACAATACACTATAATCCCGTATAATTACACTAGATATGAAGATACCTACTCTAATTTATGCCCACTATTTTAGTCCTAAAATCTATCTTAAACTTACACACCAATTTGACACAAACTTATTCACTACAGAAGCCTACACTATAGAATTATACACTCTAGAATTACACACTACAGAGCTCACACCACACAAATATACACCACTGAATCAAACACTGTAGTACCCGTCCACAACACCCAACAATCCTGCAGTTACACTAGGATATGAAGATATACCTAGTGTAATGCTATGCCTACTATCTTAGTCTTAAAATCTATCTTAAACTTAAACACCAAATTGACACAGCCAACACCCTTAGAACTTAACAAAATGGCGCTGGGCAGCCTCCCTGGGTTAATATAGCCTAATTTGCTTGTCAAAAATACTTATTTGATAAAAACTGTTGAAATATACGCTCAGAAGCAACCGCTAAATATCTATACACAATTTATCCCAGTACACCGTCCCTTTCCGCAACACTTAGTTAGTCCTAAAATATATCTTATGAATACCCCCAACTTACTACTAATTAAACTATCTTAAACTTCAACACCAAACACCCTATGCACACCAAAAAATAAATAAAGTATGTTAGGATAGTATGAATGTTGTCTAATGTACTTATGAGATCTACACACTTGTAATATCTCCTACTACAGAAATCGAAGCCTCGAGAACACGCCGAAAGCAAAGATGGCGCACACGGCGGCGTCGCTAGGTTAATATAGTATGGTTTGCGTGCTACGAAAATGCTTATAAGATAAAAACTAATGAAATATAATCACAGAAGTAATTGCTAAACACCTATACACAGCTTAGACTAAAGTACTGCCCAGTTCTGCAACGACTTATCTGGAAACCTGGAGCTCCAGCGGCGACCTCCTTCCACCTTGAGACCTGGCGGCTATACACAAGTGGCGGCTCAGCGGAACAATGTGGGCGTCATTTTTGCGTATGTTTTATTTTGCAAGAATAAAGCAAGGCAAATAAAGTAAAATAATAGGGAGCTACCATTGTGTGATATTCTGAGTCTGAAAATCTTGTTTGCCCACAGTAGTTAAGTTAAGCTGTATTTGTGAGCAGGGAATATATCTCTATATGGACACATATCTGTATGGACATATATCTGTATGGACATTAGGCTGGTCCGGTTTGTGTTTTTTTTTCTCGAAAATGCACTAGGTCGCCCCCCTAGTTGATGCATTTTTGGGAGCTGAGCGCGATGCGCTCATCAAAATTCCAAAGTTCGAAAAACTTTTGACCGCGACGCCCTTTCAAAGGTTTCGGAGATTTTGCAAATTCGCCTTTTTCGGCTCATTATTCCGAAATTTGTGACAGGAAATAGGAAAAGCAGCATGGACAAGCTGAACCAGGTATATTTCTTAAGAAATTCGCACAAACCAGCGGCTTTCACCCCATTTACATAATGCAAAAACACTGTGTCCGTACTATTTCCCAATTTCACGACCTACTTCAGCACGCCACCCATAGATGGCGTTGGTGGCGATCGCGTGTGTTTCATCGCTGGAGGGTGCCTCTCCCGAAGGTAGCCACTTTTCATCCGGGTGGGTGTGAGGTGGGGCAGCTCCCTCCGCCGTTGCCCCCCCTAGTTCTGGATCTGATAGAACAATTCCAGTGTTTATACTACATATTTCGAATTAATTCATCAACAAGCAATCATTACCACAGGTCTGAGGTCCATTACTAATTACAAACACACAAGCCAATCGAACAAAACCCAACCACTACCGAAATGACACATCAGACTCGCCACATTCATCAGTCTTCGAGCTGGTCTACTGGCCCCTGAAGCGACGCCCTCCGGAAAGCCACCTTATTAGGCTGTGACCGTCTTCTCCCTCCGCGCCCACGACGGCCGCTGTGGCCTCGGTTGTCAGCTTGGCGACGTGCTCGGTGGACTGGTGTGGCAGGGCACCCCCATCCGGAGCGGCTCGTCCAGGATCCGGCTAGCTCGTCATCAGTGAGAGAACGGACACATGGTGGCACGAGCATACTGGTTGATGCTCACCAGCTCCTTGTACTGGCGTGCAGTCACGTTGATCGTTAAGCCTTGCACCCGGAACTCGCGGACCGGTCCGGGCTGCCGGCGCTCTCGGGCCTCGCGCACCATCTGCACGGCCCTCGCCCTGAGCTCCGGGCGCTCGTCACCCAGCATCGACAGCACCACGTTCTCTGGGTGGGCCATCAAGGCATTCCCGCACAGGCGTTCCTGCATGGTTTCCAGGTCGGCGCCGCTCAAGTGCCGCTGCTGCCGTTGCAGCCGATCAAACAGGTGGCGGGGCGCATCCACCAGGTCCGGCCTGGGCTTAATGGCCATGGCTGTGGGGACGTACACGACCACGATATACAGGGCCCGGGTCGTTAGCTGGTCACCGGGGCTCTGCTGGGACATATATACCCGCAGCAGCAGGCTCTGCGCCGTGTACCACCGTGCCAAGTTGAGCTGACCGTGGATCCGGTGCGCCACTGGGCTGCCATCGCCGGACGCCGCACACTTTGCACAGTGGTAGAGCAGCCGCAGATCCGAGCTCAGCGACTGCTCTACATCAGCCGGCAGGAGCGGTAGCTCGGCGGATGCCAGGGGCTGGAACTCCACCAATGACAGCTCATCCACCGTGCCCGCCACCATCCGGCCGATTGGCCCGGTGCTGGCAGGTACCGGCAGCTGCGGATACGGAGACGGGAAGGGGAGCGCCTTCAACGGCGGCGGCACGAGATGTCGAAGCTGCTGTACGGCTCGAGGGATGAGCCGCCAAGGGCCAATAGAGACGGCGATGGGCTTGCGGGCCGCGCGAGGAGCCGCTGATGGCCTATTAGCGGCAGCGGCGGCGACGCGGGAGAGGCGACCTGAAGTGGATTAGGGAGCATCAGTTGGTTTGAAGCAGTCAGGAAAGATAATGTCGCCCTTATTAAAGCAATATAGCGACAATCTCATGCATGCCAACGCCAATGAAGTAATCGGTGACGCGGACCTGAGGCGTGGGCAGCCGTTGGGACGTGGCGAGGCTCGTCGGACGGTCCGGCAACGGCGGCGGCGGCAGTGACAGTGGCAGCTCTGCTGGCTTGACGAGCCTGTCGCTCGGCCCGCTCATCTCTCCTGTGCCGGCTCCCCGTCGTCTGCTGGTCGACCCCACCAATGTGGCTTCTCCTGGGGCCACGCTGGAACTCTCTGTCATTGGCAAGCTCTGGCTAGTGGGCTGTGTTCGAAATGTCGAAGAGTTCACCAAGGGCGGAGACAGCAGCAGTTGTTAAACGGGCTGTAAGAGCAGAATGCTGTTTCTTCGACGTTTTTCGGACGCCCTCTTTTCTTTCCCACAGCTGCTTCACTTTTCCCAGAACACGTGGCCTTGGCCTTTTCGGTAATGAAGCCCTGTCCCAGAGTAGCAATATCTCATCTGTCACTTATGTATGCACTCTTTAAGTGGTACGTACTTTTCATCTGTGGACCTCTCCTCCATCTTCTCCAATCCGACCATCATCAAGCGGTCGATGACGTCGGCCATGGTGGGAAGCTGGCTTCCAGGCAAGCGACGAGACGTTATCCCAAACTGAGAATGAGGTTCCTTCTTCTTCTTTCTAAATGCTTGTCCTTCCATCGTTGGCAACGCGTTTCGGAGACGATTTAAACCGAAATGAAGACGTCCCGATACAGATAGCGAGCTTTTTGACTGGCTACGGTCACGACCATCGGAACAAACAATAATGCAGTAGGTAAGTATTACAAATAGCATTGGATGATAAAAAATGTAATATTGAGCATAAAACGTAATTCCGTAGATAATTACTCGCGTAAATTCAATACTTTTTCCACGATTCGACGTGAAAAATAATCACAAATTAACATTTATCCTCAGTTTAGCTGATCGATGGCTACCGTAGCTATGCCATGGAATTTCGATTGGACCCAATGAACCTATAATGGTGATGGTTGTAGTGACCCGATTATTTGATATATTATCACCTATAATGCATTGTGATTGTGCTATTTAAAATTGTTTAATAGTTGCAGCACTCTCAAGAGATGGTTCCTTGAAATCAGCGTCACTCTATCACTGGCAGATCTAGCCGGGTGTTTGGGTGGGCAAACGGTAGTTTGTATGGGGGCAAACAGCTGCAAATAGCCATATTGACCATTTTTCGGGGTGTTGGGGGGGGGGGGCAAATGGCTTTGGGAGCACTGACCCCTTGTCCCCCCCTTAAATTCGCCCCTGCACTCCATTGTCAATGTCCGTGTGATGGAACACACGGGATCGCCACCAACGCCATCTATGTGTGGCATGCTGAAGTGGGCCGTGAAATTTGGAACTAGTACGGATACAGTGTTTTTGCAGATATGTAAATGGAGTGAAAGTCACTGGTCTGTGCGAATATCTTAAGAAATAGACCTGGTTCAGCTTGCCCATGTTGCTTTTCCCATTTCCTGTCACAACTTTCGGAATAATGAGCCGAAAAAGGCGAATTTGCGAAATCGCCGAAACGTTTGAGCGGGCGTCGCGGTCAAAAGTTTTTCGAAGTTTGTAATTTTGATGTGCGCGTCGCGCTCAGCGTCCAAAAAGGCATAAACTAGGAGGGCGACCTAATGCATTTTCGAGAAAAAACCGCAAACCGGACCAGCCTAATGGACATATCTATATGGACATACATCTATATGGACGTATAATTCTTCCGAACTGGCGAACTTGCATTTAGTTCCGTTGCTAGTACGTCATAATGATTAAAATCAGTGAGAGTGTCACAAAACACTTGGCTCAAGTTGTGTATCGCATTTGGTAAATGCGTAACGCATCGCTCTCCACACGACACATCTGCCTTGAACACTTGAAACCTGTAATCTTGGCTCGTCGTGAGCCAACAGTTCATTCGTCTTCCGGTTTCGTAGGGTCCGAAAGTAACGTCCGTTTAAAGTCGGAGAGTCTTCTTCGACTGTAGCGGACGATGCACACAGGAGAATGACCGTGGGAGGCGTTCACCACGTATCGCACGGTGGTGCCGCCGTTGAATTTAGCGAGGATGTGGTGTACTCTGAGTTCCACCAACAAGCTCAGAGATTATCTGATGTGCAATAAGTGTGAAATGTGAAGTAATTAATATAATTTTCCTGTTAGTGGGTGGCCTTTTCTTTCTGTAATAGCCTTCATATTTTGCGTATTCAGTATCTGCCGCGATCAATTAATGCAGCCTATATACTAGCGAGACATACTATCTTTCGTGTCCATGTGCTCGGTACACATATCCATGCTCCCGTCAGCATCCAGCGGACCATATACCTTCGATCATTTGGGCCATCCCAATCACTTATAAAACATCACCCCTGACCACACTAATCTGATCCGATGCGTAGGTTGTTTCTAGGCGGTCCTGCATGGCTCGATGTTAGAATTACAAGCCGTAAACATATGTAAATGACCAGCAACAGAGCGGAGCTAGCAACTACATCCACTCACCGCCCTGTGTCACGCCCTGTCCCAGTTACCGTTTTAATACTCCGTGTTTTTCCATCGTCTTTGTCTCATACTGTTGAAATGGCTAGCGCCGGCCAAACAGGCTTCAATCCAACACCACCGGCCAATAACCAACCGACCAAGAGGAGCGTCCAATAGCCATCCAGTAACCAACTGTCCAATAACCAGTCAGGAAAAGTGTTCAACAACCAGCCAATAACCAATCAGTCATGAGCGTCCAATAACCAGCCAAGAATGAATCGCTCAGGATAAAGTCCAATAACCACCCAATAACCAACCAGCTAGGAGTGTCCAATAATCAGCCAACAGCCAGCCAGCCAATAACCAGTTGGTCAGGAGTAGCGTGCAATAGCAAGCCAATAATGAACCAGTTGGCAAGAGCGTCTGTTATTTATGGGTGATATTGATGCTCTGACGTCATCGCTCTGGCTGAAAGGAGAGAAGAGGAGGGACATTTGGCCGCCGTATATAGACAGACGGCGCGCGTGCATGGCTTCCACCCGTGACAGGGTCATCTTGCGACATGATAGTCACAGCCCATTTGTCTTCGGTGGCCGACAGTTGCAACAGATGCCGCCACAGCGGCGCGGCAAAAGCGGCCTCTGTAGAAGCGACAGTGGCCGCTGTAGCGGCGACAGCGGCCCTGTAGCGGCGACAGCGGCCACTGTATCGGCGACAGCGGCCTCTGTAGCGGCGACAGCGGCCTCTGTAGCGACGACAGCGGCCTCTGTAGCGGCGACAGCGGCCTCTGTAGCGGCGACAGCGGCCTCTGTAGCGGCGACAGCGGCCTCTGTAGCGGCGACAGTTGCTTCTGTAGCGGCGACAGCGGCTTCTGTAGCGCCGACAGCGGCCTCTGTGCTGCGGCTATACGACAGCCACTAGCCGAGTGCTGTCGTAACGAAAACTGCGCACTGCCTGCCAATCCGGCCTGGTCGACGTCTGACGAGCCGCTGCGTCACAGCGTCGCACGGACAGCGACAGCGTCCGCCACGCTGCGCGCGCCCGGCTCCACGGAGCTGGTCAGCGTCGCACGGAGCTGGTCAGCGTCGCACGGAGCCGGTCAGTGTCGCACGGAGCTGGTCAGAGTCGCACGGAGCTGGTCAGTGTCGCACGGAGCTGGTCAGTGTCGCACGGAGCTGGTCAGCGTCGCACGGAGTTGGTCAGTGTCGCACGGAGCTGGTCACCGTCGCACGGAGCTGGTCAGTGTCGCACGGAGCTGGTCAGCGTCGCACGGAGCTGGTCAGCGTCGCACGGAGCTGGTCAGTGTCGCACGGAGATGGTCACCGTCGCACGGAGCTGGTCAGTGTCGCACGGAGCTGGTCACCGTCGCACGGAGCTGGTCAGTGTCGCACGGAGCTGGTCAGCGTCGCACGGAGCTGGTCAGTGTCGCACGGAGCTGGTCACCGTCGCACGGAGCTGGTCAGCGTCGCACGGAGATGGTCACCGTCGCACGGAGCTGGTCAGTGTCGCACGGAGCTGGTCAGTGTCGCACGGAGCTGGTCAGCGTCGCACGGAGTTGGTCAGTGTCGCACGGAGCTGGTCACCGTCGCACGGAGCTGGTCAGTGTCGCACGGAGCTGGTCAGCGTCGCACGGAGCTGGTCAGCGTCGCACGGAGCTGGTCAGTGTCGCACGGAGATGGTCACCGTCGCACGGAGCTGGTCAGTGTCGCACGGAGCTGGTCAGCGTCGCACGGAGCTGGTCAGTGTCGCACGGAGCTGGTCAGCGTCGCACGGAGCTGGTCAGTGTCGCACGGAGCTGGTCACCTTCGCACGGAGCTGGTCAGCGTCGCACGGAGATGGTCACCGTCGCACGGAGCTGGTCAGTGTCGCACGGAGCTGGTCAGCGTCGCACGGAGCTGGTCAGTGTCGCACGGAGCTGGTCAGCGTCGCACGGAGTTGGTCAGTGTCGCACGGAGCTGGTCACCGTCGCACGGAGCTGGTCAGTGTCGCACGGAGCTGGTCAGCGTCGCACGGAGCTGGTCAGTGTCGCACGGAGATGGTCACCGTCGCACGGAGCTGGTCAGTGTCGCACGGAGCTGGTCACCGTCGCACGGCGGCCCAAAATATGGCCCATTGTGCTCAGGCGGGCAAAATATTTGTTTTCGATTACTTTGTGTAGCAAGTGTGAGGTGTGTCGTGTCAGTGATATTAATGACGGGCTGGGCGACTGGTGTAGGGTTAATAAACGTGTGAGATGAATGGGTGCGATAGTCCGGCCATCTGTGCCGTTACACCATTACTATACATCTGTGCTGTTACACCGTACTGCTGTGAAAAATACCGGATCATTACTATCACGTCAACGATAGATATGAGAGTAAGGAAACTTAACGAATTATCTGGTATGCTCGGCAAATGGGGAACACCTTCCTTTTGGTGACTGAGATAATATTTTCTGATGCAAGTTTACGAGGGGATGAGTGGCAAGCAAAGAGTAATAATGAAAAGGAATTAGATTCACAGAAACAGGGGTAGAGAGAGAGAGAGAGAGAGAGAGAGAGAGAGAGAGAGAGAGAGAGAGAGAGAGAGAGAGAGAGAGAGAAAGGGAAGGGAAGGGAAGGGAAGGGAAGAAAGAAAGAGAAAGAAAGAGTGGGATGGAGAGAGCAAGGGAGGGAAGGAGGGTGATGCCCCGACATCGCCTTTGAACAGCACTCTCTTCTTTTGAAGACATCACCGCCCCCTCTTCCCAATCAATCGTCACTCACGGAAAACCAGAGCCGTTCCGGTTGTCGTCGCGATTCACTGCCTCCATTTCAGCTCCCCACGCCCCGTCTCCCAACTGGGGGTAGTGGGTGGCCAGATCGTCACGGACGCCACGGAGGGTCCACGCCGCCGCAATGCGTCACGTGGGTGGCTGGTGACGTCTGTGGCGCGCCATCCACTGAGGTCGACTCGGCGCCTCGCGCAGTGCAGACATCGCCCTCTCTGAGCGCAGTACGAGTTTTGGGAAGAGGACCTCTCGGCTCACACAGATCGGCGCCCATATTGATGGAACACTTCGCCGAGGCGAAAGATCGGCGAAAAGTGTCAGCGCTAAGGCCAACAAAAGTGTCAAGCGTCCTCCCACTGACTGAATGGCCCTCATCCATATGGTAATGTGCGCGCTTGAGCTGCCTTGGCCGCGCACATATCGCTTTCAGCCATTCAGATGCCTGGTGCCGCGCACGTTGTCACATGCGGATCCGCAGTGCCAAGTAGTGACTGCTCCAGCTGTGGCGACGTGACTCTAACCGCACCTCGGGGCCTCAAAAGCGGTCCGGTGACGATGGCGTCAGTTCCTCCGAGAGTCACCGGTGTGATCGAGGGTGCAGCGGTCTCAGCGGGGTGGCTTGCCAAATATTGCCAACCCCAGACTCACCACCGCCCGCCGGGATGGCCACGGTGCGGCCCTCCTGTGGCACGTGCCTGTCGTGACCGAGAGTGTGTACCACCAGACCCGGCACCGCCCGCCGGGATGGCCACGGTGCAGTCATGGCCCTCCTGTGGCACGTGCGTATCGTGACAGGGGGTGTGACGTCATCGCTCCGTACAGCCGCATATGCACCCACGAGCCTGATGCGCACACTCACAAATCCGCCGTGTTCCCACTCGTTGTGCCGGTCTGTGATGAGGTTGACCCGAGACGCGCTTAGTTGCAGCATTCAAGCAGCCGGAAGCAGTGTCGAGCCTGTTGACTGCCTCCGTCCAGCTTTTGTCAGACAGGTTGCCATGGTTGAGCCCAGCCAGGTGCAGGCCAGAAAGTCACGAGGAGAATGTGCACTGACGGCATCGTAAGTGTGCCTTCGAGCGGCCGGACGCAGAGCCAGACACGTGTCGGCATGACATCGGTCGAACCGGTTCGGTTCTAATCGTAAGAAGCTGTGAAGTACTCGGGGCGCAGACTGCGGCCAGAGTCTAATGCATGTCATGGAACAGATCTGGCTCTTGGAGCTAAAGCCGAAAATTCCAAAATGCGAATGGAGTGTTACCGAAGCTATACGGTTTTTAAAAGTAAAATAGGAAAAAGAAGATTCAAAAGCGCATGTAGGGTGTCCCCACACGCACTTGCACAAATGCAACGCATGGTCGTCACCTACGGCGGGCTGCATGACCACTGCAGTCGATGCGCCCATAAGCCCCAATAAACAAACAAACGAACACCTACGGCGGGCATGCGGTGCAAGTCGGACCAGGCTATGTATCAAGGTCGGGGTGTGTATCAGACCGCTGCAACGTGCCGCCAATCCGTGCCAATAATTGTGCAGAGCTTTCTCTGCCCTGTGACAGGGACAGCGAGGCCGCACTGGGGCCGGTACAGCTGTGTCTGGCCGTAGCCGCGGCTGGCTACGGTGGGATCAGCCGGCTGGGGCCTTTCGCCGGTCTGCACCAGGGCGCGGAGAGAATAACGGACGGATGTGCACCGGACGAGGACGAGCACGGGGCCAGGGCTTGCTGGCTGGAGCTCGTTTTGTGACAACGGTAGTGTGGTCGCTCGATTGGTGACTGAGTCGTTTGCTGTCCACTCTCCACCATAATGGCAATTGCAGCGTCATATAATTGAACTGTTTTCGCCCCGCGCAACTCTTGGTTGCTGGGCGGCCGTGTTGCAGACAGTCGCAGTGGAGCGCTTAAACTAGACCACGGCGCTTGAGCTATCTGTTTTCCAGCTCGGACCAGCTGTTGCTCCGTCGGGATTGGTTCTTCTCCATTCCGACCAGCTGTTATTCCCGTATTGGAGAGGTGTTTTGGCCCAAGGCAAGAGTGGAAGTAATCGTCTGTACCAATGTGTGTATGTTTTCGTGGCAATTTTATGCGCTGCAAAGTCCTGGATGCCCCCCCCCCCCCCACCAATTCATTCACTTATAGATCCAAGGATGAAGTGAAGAGTGTTAATATCTGAAGAAGGCCACAAAGTGTAATGTTATCTACTTCTATCACTTATAGTTTGCAGCTAAATAAAACACTCCTACCATGATAAGTCTTTCGTAACACATGCCTTGTTTAATTCTTAACGCTTTACGTATTTAGGTCAACGTGATTCAGCTTGCACCCTGGCCTGTTTCTGCTTTAACTTGGTGAGCATTCGCTCACCTTCAACAACTTTAGCTACCCAAGGATATCACACTTTAGGCCCTTGCTAGCTTGCGATAATTCCAGATTATATATGCCTGTTCCTCCCCCTCCTTGCCAAAGTTTCCCGTTGTGAGAGGATCTTGATCGAGCAATGAGTCGATGACATCTACTGGAAGAAAATCTGTTCATCCCCTCCCCTGCCCCGTCACAATCAGTCCCTCTCCAAAACCGGTCTTAAGCTTGTCATGTCCACCCTCAACATCTCCCTGCCAAAGTTTCATTTTGTAGCCGTCTGGGTACAGCCCGAACTATATGTACCGTTGATGCGGTTACAAGGTCGTCAGATTTAATTTACACGCTGACATACTGCTGCGGCGGCGGACATAGACAGGGAAGGCCGGAGGTCGGCCCAGTACCTCTGCAGTGAACGTCTCACCGCACCACGACCCCCTCGAAGGATCCCTACACACGGAATCATGATCACTGTGGCGTCACCCAGAGCAGCGGAGGTGCAGAGTGGTGCAGGAGGGTGTCTGTAGGGCCCTCACCCCCCCCCCGCCCTGTAACCCGGGACGCGTCGCTGCGTAGCAGTGCTTTTCATTCCCGGGGGCGCCGCCGCCGCTCTCGTTGCGACAATTGTGCAGAAGTGGTCGTCGAGTGCCGACCTCGCTGTGGCGGATGGCTGTGGTGGACCCTCCACGGCTCGTCACGTGCTGTGATGGCCCACGCGGCGTTCAGGCGCCGTCAGAAGTGGTCAAGTGCCGACCTCGCTGTGGCGGGAGGCTGTTGTGGCCCCTCTACAGCTAGTCACGCGCTGTGATGGCCCACGCGGCGGTCAGGCGCCGTCAGAAATGGTCGTCAAGTACCGACCTCGCTGTGGCGGGTGGCTGTGGTGGCCCCTCCACTGCTCGCCACGCGCTGTGATGACCCACGCGGCGTTCAGGTGCCGTCATGTACCTCCAGGCGACCCCAGCAGTGTGGAGGTCCTGCGCTACCACCTGCCAAGGAGATAGCCTGCCGCGAACGTTCTGATAACTGCGCCAGCCGCGCGTCGTTACCGGTTCGCCGCCTCCGGCAGGAAGTAGCCGCCACTTGGCGCCCTGATGGCTGTATTTGCGGCTCGGTCACCGGACGCCTCATCCTGTGAATGCGCACGGAGGCCACGCCGTTGGCCGGTGTGACGTCAGAGTAATCACGCTGTGACGTCAGACTAATGACGCGGCCACGCGGCGGTGAGGAGTCTGACCGGAGCACCTCCCGGCTCCTGGTGACCGTGCGTAGCCCCCCATCCCCACCCTGGCCGACAGCATGACCTCGCGCTTTATGGGCGTTTTTCCTCTGGTGGCGCGCGTGTTTGCCACTTGACCTGATTCAGTCGCGGCGCGCCCCGGAGTGACCGGTGAGAACACGTCACTCCCACCCTGCTCTGTCAAGCTGCTGCCACTTGGCTATTCGCGGCTGTTTTCTGAGCGGCGGTAGCCGTGGTTTACGGTGCCGTGTGCCGCCCGCCTGTGATGTTTTCCCCATGTGCGTGGCGTGACGTGACGTGAGGGTACGTCATGTCACGCCACTGTGGCCGGTCGCTGATTGAGGTGACTGACTGCGTTATTCGGCCCAGATACACCGCAGTATGGTGTAGCGTCACCGGTCGGGGTACACCGCAAGGGGGAGGGGGGCGCAGCGTCACTGGCCTGGGTACACCGCAGTGTGGCACAATATCACCAGTCGGGGTACACCGCAGTGTGGCACGACATCACCGGTCGGGGTACACCGTTGTGTGGCACGACATCATCGGTCGGGGTGCACCGCAGTGTGGTACGACATCACAAGTCGGGGTACGCCGCAGTGTGGCACGACATCACCGGTCGGGGTACACCGCAGTGTGGCACAACATCACCGGTCGGGGTATACCGCAGTGTGGCACGACATCACCGGTCGGGGTATACCGCAGTGTGGCACGACATCACCGGTCGGGGTATACCGCAGTGTGGCACGACATCACCGGTCGGGGTACACCACAGTGTGGCACGACATCACCGGTCGGGGTATACCGCAGTGTGGCACGACATCACCGGTCGGGGTATACCGCAGTGTGGCACGACATCACCGGTCGGGGTACACCACAGTGTGGCACGACATCACCGGTCGGGGTATACCGCAGTGTGGCACGACATCACCGGTCGGGGTACACCACAGTGTGGCACGACATCACCGGTCGGGGTACACCACAGTGTGGCACGACATCACCGGTCGGGGTACACCACAGTGTGGCACGACATCACCGGTCGGGGTATACCGCAGCGTGGCGCAGCGCGACTGGTCGCCAGCCGACTGGCGGGCTGGCTGCGGGTGTGGACGGTGGCTGCTGGTGTGGACGGTGGCTGCTGGTGTGGACGGTGGCTGCGGGTGTGGACGGTGGCTGCGGGTGTGGACGGTGGCTGTGGGTTTGGACGGTGGCTGTGGGTGTGGACGGTGGCTGTGGGTGTGGACGGTGGCTGTGGGTGTGGACGGTGGCTGTGGATGTGGACGGTGGCTGCGGGTTTGGACGGTGGCTGCGGGTGTGGACGGTGGCTGCGGGTGTGGACCGTGGCTGTGGGTGTGGACGGTGGCTGTGGGTGTGGACGGTGGCTGTGGGTGTGGACGGTGGCTGCGGGTGTGGACGGTGGCTGTGGGTGTGGTTACCGTCGCCGCAGTGGACGCACAGCGTACACGGCTACCGGACCGGCGACCACTCCGCCGAGTGCCAGAATCAGCTACTCCGATGGTAACCAATATGGAATCTGGTCGTGTGTGATAATCACGGCTGTAACGGATAGCACAGACCGATTTGTTCGTTTGGCACACAGGTTGCAAATGAACATTGCAGATGCACACGAATACGGTTATCACGAGTGGTGGGAAAATACAATTCTGGTTTTTAAAATGTGTTCCAAACTGTTCAGAATCCGCTCGGTACGAGCCAAAGCCGAATCCGTACCAGTCAGACTCCACTCCATACTAGCATAGCGTTCTACTCGCAAGTAGCCCTTTTGCACTGACCGAGCTGAGCATATTTTTGGGTGAGCCACGTGCACTGACCTCTACCTATCTGCGCTAAGTGAATGTTCCCCACACCCAAGTTATGTCTGCTGTTTATCGTCCTCACAAGTGTTCGCCGTGTCGGCTCCGACACGCTCCTCGTTCGACCGCGGTCGCGCTGTCTTCACTTCCAACTCGCCAGTTCTCGTCAAACTCAGTCTGAGTTACCTTATCTCCTCTCTGAGGAGCCAATCTGTGATTGCGATCCGTTGTCGCTTACCATTTCCACCGCAGGTGCTCCCGACGCTCTCCCCGTGCCACCTCGCCCACCGGAATGTGCGCTCTTTCCTTACTGATATGGCCGAGCTGGCGTTTTGGTGTTGCCTGTCCGGCGCTCACCGATCCTATCTCCATTGCAGCTCCCGGGGTTGGATTAACTCGGTTTGGTGTTTAGACTGAAGTCTCTTCGGCCAGGTCTGGCGATTTCGAGGCCATGGCATGAAGGAGATGGAGAAAGAAGAAAATAATGCAAAAAGAAGGATCACTAGGGAAGGGTGTGGAGCGGGGCAGGATGGATGGGTTCTGACTGTTATAGGTTAGCGCTCGGCTTACTCTCAGCCATCCCCCCCCGATGAGGCATCACCTTTCCGTGGTGGGGGGATTGCGTGCCTCAAGGATCCGGCGGCCAGACCACCAGGCGGCCGGGGAGAGGTCAGACTAAGAGTGCCTCACTCGTCCTTCCATCCATGCGCCCCTATTCCAATGCCCATCTCATCCCAATCCTTGTCCTTCACCTAAACCTACAACACTAACTATCCCTACTATGAGCAGGCAGGGCAACTTCCCCGGTCCTGCCCACCAGCTCTGTTTTATCGGGGTAGCCGCGCCCCCTTGGCCTGTCCCCTGGGGTTGACGGAGTCCTGGAGGCTGAGGTCCCCCGTCGCACGGTGCTAGTTGTGACGGGGGACCAACACACCTCTTTGGTCCCGATATCCCAGAGGGGCGGGCGGGCCCGTGGGGCCTCACGCGGGTCAAGTGGCAGGTCGCCTCGGGCTGGGGGCCTGGGTTTCCCAGTGCCTGCCGGCCCGGTCGGCCGGGGTCAAGGGGTGGGCGGCGCTGGATCCTGGTCGGGGTGGTGAGTCTCTCTCTCCCGGCCGGGCGAAAGCGCCGCCTGCCCCGTATAGCTCATCTGGTGTCTGACGACCTCCCGTCCGCGGGACACAGGCGTCCCCCCAGTAGGGCCCCTCTGAGGTGGGGCACCGTATGAGCAGAACAAAACATACAACACATGACATCTACTAAACAAAAACACTTTCCTGGTCCCTCCCGTGAGGGCCAGACCAACGCCTACTGCGGCCGAGATCGGTACACCTCTGCGGAGGGCACCCCGGTACGTCGTGTTCTTGTGTTCCGAGGGAGGAACAAAAGCCTCACGTCCCTGTCCCCCTTCAAAGGCGGAACGCATGTGACAGACTTGGCGAGATCGTTCGATGCGAGAGATTGAAAGATGGTGGACTCGAAGTCGAGTTTGCGATACCGGAGCAGGCGGAAAGGGCGTTAAGTTGTTCCGAGCTAGTTTACAGTGTGCGCAAAGGAAACGAAACTCAGAACGTGGAGATTCCAATTACAGTTGAACCACATAAAACAAAGAACACTTCGAGAGGACTGATTAACTGCTTTGATCTGAGGGATGTACCTGAAGATGAGATAGTGGATGGGTTGTCAGAATTTGGAGTGACTGAGGCGAAGAAGATGAAAGTGAGAAGAGGTGGAGAACTTATTCCGACCAACAATGTCATTCTGACCTTCAGTAGGACGGACTTCCCCTCTCAGGTACGTGTGGGTTACATTTGTGTTAAGGTGCGGCCTTTCATCCCCAACCCCATGCGATGCTTCAAATGTCAGAGATACGGCCACACAAGCAAATTTTGTCGGAACCGCCCCGCGTGTGGCAGGTGTGCTTCTTTCGACCACACAGGCGAGCAGTGCACCACCGAAATACCATTCTGTGTGAACTGTGGCAGAGGACAGGATCCCCATACTTCGTTTGACCGCACCTGTCCTAGTTACTCGAAGGAAAGAGAAATTATTTCCATCAAGTACTTGCAAAAGGTTACGTTCCGCGAAGCTCGGGATCTATATGAAAAATCCCACCCGAAAGTATCATACGCCTCGACAGTTAAAAATACATCAGTCAAACAGGTTCCAGCAACAACAGGCAACACTGAACAACTTATCGCACAGCTGAGTGCTCTTCTCCGCTCTCTTGGCGTACTTGTCCCCGCCCAAACGAGGCAATCTCAGCGTACACCCCCTTCCGAGGATGCGGAACGCGGTGCTTCACCAACACGGGGCCCTCAAGCGACTGCACCGGAGCCAGCCACAGGGCGAGCTCAGGAAGAGTGGAGTCTTGTCCAGCGGACCAAGCGGCCCGGCAAGCACTCCAACGCCAACCTGCAATCCTTACCACCAACCTCCACCAGCACCACCACCACTCAATCCATCCCCGAACCTTCCGAAACCACCTCTACCCGTCAACCGTCGCCAGTTACTTCAAGAGGAACCGGTGCGACTTCCCGTCGGGTACCAGTCGTGGCACCTTCGGTGACCAGACCAGGGCCCAGTGTTCAGGTCCACCCGAGAGTTCCCGACATGGGGGCGTCTGGCAGAGCAGCTCGGTCTGGGTCCAGGGACCCCTCGCCGAGCGCGTGAGCCGGACAGTCGCCCACGGCGACACCCCCGCCATCACCAACTTCGCATACCAGTCACACGCTAACGGCAGAGACAGGGAAGGTGATGGGCCCACCCCCCATACCACCCCGCGGGGGTGAGATGAGAGACCCGCCTACCCCGGCAACTGGACGCAAGCGGCCATCCCCGTGGACGCCATCGCCACCAGGCGTGGGAGGCCCAAGATCTTGTCAGAGGTCACCGGGTGAGAGGACGCCTGTTTTACCTTCATAGTACGGTACGTTCATGTTTGCATTTTCTGGACTGTTTTACAATGGACATCTGGACGACGAGAGTGTCTAGCTGTGATATCGTCTATGGTACTGTTCCATACCTATTTTAACCCGTTCTAAATGGTTCAACCGCGGACAATCTTACAATGGAACTGTAGGGGCTGAGGACCAGCGAAGAAGACCTCCAGGTGCTGTCAAACCGCCACTGTCCGGCGGCCATCTGTCTCCAAGAAACGAAGGTGACGCCGAACTACTCATATAACCTAAAATGCTACTCAGTATTTCGTAACGACACTCCCTCAGACACCGTAGCACACGGTGGAGTGTTGCTGGCTGTCCACCATAGTGTGACTGCACAGAGATTGGTGCTACACGCCAAGTTGCAGGCCGTTGCTGTAAGAGTGCATTTTAATAATCGTCCTATATCGATCTGCTCACTGTAACTGCCACCCGGTGTTGGATTCCCTTCTACTGAGCTGCGGCGCCTGATGTCAGAGTTGCCACCGCCGGTATTACTACTAGGTGATTTTAACGCTCACCACACAGTATGGGGATGCGACGACGTTGATGCACGGGGTCGGTGTTTGGAGTCCTTGATGCACGATGCATCCTTGTGCATTCTTAATTCTGGAACACCGACGCACCTTACGCTGCCCTCTGGCCATGCCTCTGCCCTAGATCTTAGTTTGTGCAGCCCTGAGCTCGCACAACTTTTTACCTGGTCTGTGGCCGACGACCCTCTGGGGAGTGACCACTTTCCGGTGTGGCTGGGTTACGAGGATGGCGCGGTACTCGGGACCAGACCATGCCGGTGGAATTTTAAGAAGGCAGACTGGGGAGGATATGAGACGCGACTAGAGGAGACTTTGAGGCCTGGTGTCACCCCCATGTCTGTGGAATCGCTCACCAACCTGCTTGTGCAGACCGCGACTGAGTTTATCCCTCGCACATCTGGCACTCCCCGTCGCGCACCAGTTCCATGGTGGACGGAAGAGTGTCGTCAGGCAATTCGGGCAAGGCGACGCGCCTTCAGAGCTTTCGACCGAAGGAGTAGTACGGAAAACCTCATCGCCTTCCGGCAGGCTCGAGCCAATGCTAGACGCACTATCCAGGACGCTAAGAGGGTCTCATGGAGGAATTATGTGGACAAACTGAATCGCTCCACACCCATATCTCAGGTCTGGTCTCGGCTTAAGCGTATTGCCGGTAAATACAGCTCCACACCTCTGCCATTACTACGAGTTGCCGGCCGAGACATCACCCAGCCGGTCGACGTGGCAAACGAGATGGCTCGCACAATATCGAACAGATGTAGGTGCTACAGTGATGACGACCTGTTCACACGTCACAAAGCCACTTGCGAGAGACAGCCACTTAACTTTTTACTTCTGAACGTATAAGTTACAACGAGCCATTCACGCTAGTGGCTTTGTTTGCTTTTGGCCCTTCGGAGCGTGGGGTACACACGACATGCTCCTCTTCATCATGTTCCTTATGCCGTACTGGCAACGCTGAACCGACTGTGGAAGAAAGGAGATTTCCCACCCACTTGGCGTGAGGCCATTATGATCCCAATATTAAAGCCCGGAAAAGACAGCATAGACCCGGGAAACTACCGACCAATATCACTCACATCATCACTCTGTAAGCTCATGGAGAAGATGGTGAACGTGCGTCTGACCTGGTTTCTTGAACGACATGGCATTTTAAACAACGCACAGTGTAGTTTTAGGAAAAACCGCAGCACCATTGACCATCTTTTAGCCCTTGATACAGTGGTACGTGCAGCGTTCCAGCAAAACCGTCACATTGGTGCAGTGTTTTTCGACATCCACGGAGCGTATGACACCACCTGGCGCTACGGCATACTGATGAAGGTCTTCAAATGTGGAATTCGTGGATCCATGGGCCTCTTCTTCCAGAACTTTCTGTCGAGGCGTTTTTTTCGTGTTCGGATCGGAAGCTGTATGTCGGATCGGTACCCACAAACGGAAGGGGTACCACAGGGAAGTGTGTTGAGCGTGGCGTTGTTCGCCATCATGATCAACGATATCTGCGAGTCCATTCCGCGTAATATCGGTAGATCACTGTTCGTGGACGACTTCGCAATTTGGTGCTGCACATCCACTACACCGGCAATGGCACGGCAGCTTCAGTTGGCGGTAGCATGCTTGGAGAGGTGGAGCTCTAAGAACGGGTTTCGGTTTTCTGTCTCAAAAACTGTAGGGATGCATTTCTGCCGGCGCCGCAGAAGCTGCCCAAACCCTGCTCTCCAGCTGTATGGGCAACCAGTTCCCTTCCAGCGCGCTGCCAGGTTTCTGGGAGTTACTTTTGACGTTCGTCTCAGTTACAAGGAACATTTTAAAGCACTTCGAGAGAAGTGTTTTACATCGCTCAACCTTCTGAAGATGGTTGCGCGCACGTCCTACGGAGGAGACAGGAAAACTATGCTTCTACTGTACCGTTCTCTCGTTCGTTCAAAACTCGACTACGCATGTTTTATATATGACAGCGCTTGCACAACGAACAAGCGATCACTGGATGTGGTACACCATTCGGCGCTCCGAATCGTGACCGGAGCTTTCCGCACTTCACCCTCTGTGAGCCTTCTGGCTGAAGCCCACGAGCCACCACTCTCGCTCCGTCGCGAAATGCTCGGGATGCGCTACGCGTGTAAAGTGCGCCAATTCCCAGATCATCCTGCGTATACTTACATATTCTCCCACCGCCTGATTGCAACATTCGAACGAGCACGCGTCACACATGGCACCCCGTTTTGCGTCAGAATGCGCAGACTCTTCCAGGATAGCGATATTCGACTGCGGGGAATTATGCGGGTCGGTTTTCCACAAACACCGCCTTGGCAGGCGGGCCATCCAACAATTGATATGTCGCTCTCCGTGATGAAGAAAGCACATGCTACACCGCACGACCGTTTGTCACATGCCCTAGAACACATAGCCTCTTTTGACGGATACGTCCAAATTTATACAGACGGATCAAAGTCAGATACTGGCGTTGGCAGTGCATTTGTAATTGGTCCGGTGTCGAGATCTTTTTCACTGCCACCCCATGCAACGGTATATGTGTCAGAGTTGGTTGCCATCATCAAGGCCCTCAGTTATATCGAAGTAGGACCGGAAGACTCGCATGTTATTTTTACTGATTCCCTCAGTAGTCTCTGGGCGCTAAACCAGTTCAATTCACCTGATCCCATCGTACAGGACGTCTTACGGCTTCTCAGATCACTAACACATGCTGGAAAATCAGTTTCCTTCTGTTGGATTCCAAGCCATGTCGGCATCGTGGGAAACGAGGCAGCGGATGCTGCTGCGAAACGTGCAGCCCAAGCCCCATACCAGCGATTTATGCCGCTCCCAGCGAGAGAATATCGGCGTGCAATCATGACCTTTATTTCTAAAAAATGGCAGTATACCTGGGACATGTTGCTGGATAATAAACTACGAGCGATAAAACCATGCCTCGGAGAATGGACTTCATCCTACCGCCGGACGAGACGTGAAGAGGTCGTGCTCTGCCGTCTTCGGCTCGGACACACTCACCCAACACACCACCATCTACTCTGTGAGGAAGACAGGCCAGGTTGCCCTCGATGTCGCGCACCACTGTCTGTGCGTCACGTCTTGGTTTCGTGCCCTCTGCTCGCCAATGACCGAAGACGATTTTTTGGAGCCGCACAGTCGCTGTCACTCCGCGACCTCCTTTGTGACCGCTCGCGCGCGATAACTTCTGGACAACTGTTTCGTTTTTTATCAGATGTTAACTTCAGAGCGATTTACACACCTCACTGACGTGTAGCACTAAACGCTCGGAACCGCGACATGTCACTCCAACTGATTTTCGCTTGCACTTGATCTTGCTGTTCCACTGTTTCACTGATGTTCCTCCCGTTTCACTGTTCCACTGATGTTTCCTCGCGGTTGCTCTTTCTGTTTCACTGTTTCACTGATGTTACTCCCGTTTCACTGTTCCACTGATGTTTGCTCGCGCTTGCTCGTTCTGCTTCACTGTTCCACTGATGTAATTTCACTATTCCACAGATTTTGCTCACGCTTGCTCTTTCTGTTTCTGTTTTACTGGTGCTACTCCCGCTTCACTGTTTCACTGATGTTACTCCCGTTTCACTGTTTCACCAATGTTTTCTTGCGCTTGCTCTTTATCTTTCATTGTTTCGCTGAAGATATCTGCATGTGTTCTGAATGGTCGTGCACTACTGTTGGCACTAATCATCCCAAGCTATCAAGCTAACATTGTTATGGGCGCTGTATGACCGAAGCAGTCGATGCGCCCCTAAGCCCAAATAACCAACCAACCAACTCTCAGCCATCATTACAAGGCTATCCGTGGGCTCTGACACGCAAAGAATGCAGGACGAGGCTGTCATGTCGCAGGGAATCAAAGATGAAACATCATCGCAAATGAAGAGAGACAGAACATTTTATAGATGACGACACGTCCACTGATCACCCCAGTGCACTGGGGTGATCAGTCAATAGCAAATAGTACGAGTAGAGCGCTGCAGTCCTCCTCTGCTGGTCCTATTTGCTACGTGATGTCCTCATCCACTCCCCGTCCATGCGAATGTATCCTGTACTGTTAGTTTCGTCTATTGCCGCTAGATGTCTCTCACGTATAGTAAGGTGTTTTGTTCTCGCCATCTGTGTCGAGTGTTGGCTGGTGGGACGTAGTGGAACAACTCTCTTCAGCATACATACATACGGGTACCGTCAAAACCAATGGAATCTACTATGATGCCACCAGGCTAGAGCCTCACGACTGAAAACAGTGATTTCTTTTGTGTGGCGGTATGACGGTGTTACGGTGGCGTGGCGGTATGACGGTGTTACAGTGGTGCGGCGGTATGACGGTGCCACGGTGGTGTGCCGATATGACGGTGTTACGGTGGTGTGCCGGTATGGCGGTGTTACGGTGGTGCAGCCGTATGACGGTGTTGCGGTGGTGTCGCAGTATGACGGTGTTACGGTGGTGTGCCGGAATGGCGGTGTTACGGTGGTGCGGTGGTGCGGTGGTATGACGGTGCCACGGTGGTGTGCCGATATGACGGTGTTACGGTGGTGTCCCGGTATGACGGTGTTACGGTGGTGTGCCGGTATGGCGGTGTTACGGTGGTGCAGCCGTATGACGGTGTTGCGGTGGTGTCGCAGTATGACGGTGTTACGGTGGTGTGCCGATATGACGGTGTTACGGTGGTGTTCCGGTATGACGGTGTTGAGGTAGTGTGCCGGTATGACAATGTTATGGTGGTGCGGCGGTATGACGGTGCCACGGCGGTGTGCCGGTATGACGATGTTGCGGTGGTGCGGCGGTATGACGGTGTCACGGTGGTGTGCCGGTATGACGGTGTTGCGGTGGTGCGGCGGTATGACGGTACTGTGACGGTCGTCAGGTGTTCCGGCCGGCGGCACTGCACGTTCCTGCTCAGAGAGCACCACCCCACCAGCACCGCGTGGCGGCCGGGCGTCATCTACGTCCGCTACCGCTGCATCCGCCGTGAGTACACCCTCTGGAAGGACGGCACGGCCTGGTACGGGCGGGACTGTGCAGTACGGGACGACACGGCACGACACGGGACGGGACGGGCGGGACTGTACAGGACGACACGGCACGACACGGGACGACACGGCACGACACGGGACGGGACGGGCGGGACTGTACAGGACGACACGGCACGACACGGACGGTACGGTGCGGTGCGTGACTGTACGGGACGGGACGGCACGTGGCGGGGCGGGGCGGGATGGGTTACTTCGTCTTGATATGTCGGTCAGATGTCTTGTTCCGACAGGCCAAGTCAGATGTCTTAACCTGACCCAGCAATGCCTTTCTGCCTTGACCCAGGAGTGACATGTCCGGACAGGACAGCGCCCTGACCTGACCCGGCCGCCAGCACCATCCTCACCCGACCCGACACCACCATGCGCTGATCCAGCAGACGCAGGACGACATGGTCTGTGTGGGGCGTTCCACGACAGATCGACAAATAAAATTTCGATTCTGCACCCTCACATCTCAGATTTTGATGAAAATGAGTCTATAGGGTTATCAGCAGCCCTAAACACGCCTGTGACATTTTCAGGCCTCTCCGACTTCCGGTTTTCGAGCTACAGCCTGCGACATTTTTACATTCGATGCATACATGGCTTTGTTTGGCAGGATTTTTCCCTGCTACATTGAATGATAAGTAGGTGAGTTTGTACATCAAAATGATTGCAATCCCATGCAGAATGAACGTTTATCACTATCGAAACCATAGCAATTAAATATATGTCAAATATAACACTTTAAAAAATGCCAAGTTCTCTTGAGCAATTTTCCCCTTCGATATTGCGATATTTGATATTTTTTCATGAAACAGCGTTGATTATTACCTATATTTCATGAATAAAAAAAGTGGTTATCGGCTTATAAATATTTTAAACATAATTTCAAACACCAACCGCCCGGCCTCATTTTACCCAATACGGCGTCGTTCAGCAACGGCCGCGGCCAACTGCTGCCAACGGGGGATAGGGGTGCTGGCGGCTGTCGTCCGCGGCCCCGTGGGATTGAGAGGATACTATGCAGATTATTTATAAACACCAGGCAGGACGTTTTAGCACTTCATTTATTATTCACACAAATAACAAGCCGGAAAGTACATATACATTTGCGAATGCTAACGAGATGGTACAATGAGCCTTATCAGAGGTACAAAATGCATAACTTAACATTAGCTCACTTCACATTGTAATTCGCACATAAACAAACGGAAATCAGCTGCCGATGTAGGTCACGCTAACCATTCAACCTAAATCCTGTAGCAAATCAGGCCACCATCACCTCTCTTCCTTCACTTATGGCAAGTTCTCGCACGACAATGTTTGCCTTCACTGGAGTTACCCTGTGTATTTTTAGAGTCCCTTTGACAGTTTTTGCCATTGACAGTCTATCGCCAAGCTCATGCCGTGTACGACTAACCTCTTCTTTCGCTACAAAGCAGCACTCGATATGCAAATTACCCTTGTCCTGTAGCACTTTACATAGCTTTTCCGCAGTAAGAATGTGGTCCGAGTGTGTCCGCGAAAGGCTGGCGCTAGCTGCAACCCTTTTCAGTGTACCCCCAACACCGTCGCACGAATTGTTCCCATGCGACGTTGCAAAAAAATTCCAATCGCACTGGACTCCGAAATCCTCATCATGAAAACTCACATTCACGAAATTAAACTTATTCTTGTACTGGGCAGCTGACCCATCCAAAAAATAATGAATCTTTTTCAAGTTCGGGACTATGCCTTTCACTCTCGGTACAATGTGCTGCAAGAATGTGTGCACAGCGACGGTGTCATGCTTCAGTTCGTTTGATAACACGCAAAAACTGTGGCATTCAATCTTTCCAGCCTCTCGCCAATAAACAACAAACGGATGAACGGTACACTGTGGTGCGTTCCAGTGATATGACTGAATTTCGTCTTGAACTACAAAAGTGTAGTTTTCTGAAAAATATAATATGATCAGTGCTTCATGCTCAGGTAGCTGCTTTTTTAGATCGTCGAAATATTTGCTTTGATGCTGACTCGTGAAATGATGCCGAGTAAGTGTCACAATGGCGTCAGACAGTTTGTCAAGAAACTCGTCCATAGGAAGAACAATTTCGATCAAAGTGCAACGATCCGTGCTTAGCCACTGACTAAATCTGACTTCGTCCACCAAGTCTGAGATTTCCCCTGCCTGCGCATTTAAAGTGTCGATCAAATATGACCTGACACCGTCCTGACCTGGACAGTTTTCACACTTTTGCAGCATACAGGCTTCCCTCCCGACATCACAAGCCGCGTGCTTCAACAGGTCCTTGTAGGTAATGTCTTTTAAGCCCAGAGACGCTAACATTAGCTTCACGTTCTGGTGATAGCAACATACACAAACCGTATGAGTGCCGTTGCTTCCCAACAGGACACAGTGTTTGGGGCGGAGGCTGGCGAACTTCGAAAGCCCAATGCCCGGGTTGCTACCGTTCTCTTTATGAAGTTGGTAAATTTCCTGCAAATTACCTAAAATCAAACGTTTCTGCTTCTTTACTTTAACCCCATTCTCATCTCTTACCGTCACATAGTCTTTTTTTCCAGGACATTTTCTACTCACTTCGGGGCCAGGGGGGAGGTGGCAGTCACGTCTCCCATATCATCCTCCCGGGACGCGTGTCTCCTTTGTTGACATCCCACGCTCGGCTCCCCCTTCCCCTCCCCCTCCCCCCGGCAGGCGTATCGCGAGGCAGCGGCAGCGCGCGCGCCGGTCCGGTGAGCGCAGCGCCCGCATTCACCGCATTTGATTCGTCTTTCCAAGTCGATAACCACTTTTTTATTTATGTTTCGAGGGTAAAAAACTACGCTCTTTCATATGAAAGTGAGAAAAAATACGATATCGGAGGGGAAAAATGTTTTTATTTCTTTTCAATTTTTTATTTGGCTAGAGTCCGCAAAAAGTACGTAATGAAAGTTTAAATGGTGGCATAGTCATATTCTTCAATGTTTTGTCTTCATTTTGACGTATAAATTTGTTCAGTTACTGAAAAATGACTTGGAGAAAATTAGCACCAAAGATAGTCATGTCAGTGCAAAATGTAAAAATTATTTAGTTCATAACTAGAAAACGGTAAACCTAAGAGACTTCAAAATGGCACAGGCGTGTTCAGCGATGCTGATAACCCTATGGAACCATTTTCATCAAAATCTGAGGTGTGAGGGTGCAGGTCACATGTCGATTTGTCGTGGAATGCCCCGTGTGTCAGTTGTGTGTCGGCTCAGGACGACATGGTCTGTGTGTCAGTTGTGTGTCGGCTCAGGACGACATGGTCTGTGTGTCAGTTGTGTGTCGGCTCAGGACGACATGGTCTGTGTGTCAGTTGTGTGTCGGCTCAGTACGACATGGTCTGTGTGTCAGTTGTGTGTCGGCTCAGGACGACATGGTCTGTGTGTTAGTTGTGTGTCGGCTCAGGACGACATGGTCTGTGTGTTAGTTATGTGTCGGTTCAGGACGACATGGTCTGTGTGTCAGTTGTGTGTCGGCTCAGTACGACATGGTCTGTGTGTCAGTTGTGTGTCGGCTCAGAACGACATGGTCTGTGTGTTAGTTGTGTGTCGGCTCAGGACGACATGGTCTGTGTGTTAGTTATGTGTCGGTTCAGGACGACATGGTCTGTGTGTCAGTTGTGTGTCGGCTCAGTACGACATGGTCTGTGTGTCAGTTGTGTGTCGGCTCAGGACGACATGGTCTGTGTGTTAGTTGTGTGTCGGCTCAGGACGACATGGTCTGTGTGTTAGTTATGTGTCGGTTCAGGACGACATGGTCTGTGTGTCAGTTGTGTGTCGGCTCAGGACGACATGGTCTGTGTGTTAGTTGTGTGCCGCCTCAGGACGACATGGTCTGTGTGTCAGTTGTGTGCCGGTCCAGGACGACATGGTCTGTGTGTCAGTTGTGTGCCGGCTCAGGACGACATGGTCTGTGTGTTAGTTATGTGTCGGTTCAGGACGACATGGTCTGTGTGTCAGTTGTGTGTCGGCTCAGGACGACATGGTCTGTGTGTTAGTTGTGTGTCGGCTCAGGACGACATGGTCTGTGTGTCAGTTGTGTGCCGGCTCAGGACGACATGGTCTGTGTGTCAGTTGTGTGTCGGCTCAGGACGACATGGTCTGTGTGTTAGTTATGTGTCGGTTCAGGACGACATGGTCTGTGTGTCAGTTGTGTGCCGGTTCAGGACGACATGGTCTGTGTGTCAGTTGTGTGTCGGCTCAGTACGACATGGTCTGTGTGTTAGTTGTGTGCCGGCTCAGGACGACATGGTCTGTGTGTTAGTTGTGTGTCGGCTCAGGACGACATGGTCTGTGTGTTAGTTATGTGTCGGCTCAGGACGACATGGTCTGTGTGTCAGTTGTGTGCCGGCTCAGGACGACATGGTCTGTGTCAGTTATGTTCAGTCTCAGGACGACATGGTCTGTGTGTCAGTTGTGTGCCGGCTCAGGACGACATGGTCTGTGTGTTAGTTGTGTGTTGGCTCAGGACGACATGGTCTGTGTGTCAGTTGTGTGCCGGCTCAGGACGACATGGTCTGTGTGTCAGTTATGTTCAGTCTCAGTACGACATGGTCTGTGTGTCAGTTGTGTGCTGGCTTGGGACGACATGGTCTGTGTGTCAGTTGTGTGTCGGCTCAGGACGACATGGTCTGTGTGTCAGTTGTGTGTCGGCTCAGGACGACATGGTCTGTGTGTCAGTTGTGTGTCGGCTCAGGACGACATGGTCTGTGTGTTAGTTGTGTGTCGGCTCAGGACGACATGGTCTGTGTGTCAGTTGTGTGTCGGCTCAGGACGGCATGGTCTGTGTGTCAGTTGTGTGTCGGCTCAGGACGACATGGTCTGTGTGTCAGTTGTGTGTCGGCTCAGTACGACATGGTCTGTGTGTCAGTTGTGTGTCGGCTCAGGACGACATGGTCTGTGTGTTAGTTGTGTGTCGGCTCAGGACGACATGGTCTGTGTGTTAGTTATGTGTCGGTTCAGGACGACATTGTGTGTTGTGTGTCGGCTCAGACGGCATGGTCTGTGTGTCAGTTGTGTGTCGGCTCAGGACGACATGGTCTGTGTGTCGTTGTGTTGCTCGTACGACATGGTCTGTGTTGTTGTGGGACGACATGGTCTGTGTGTGTTGTGTGCCGGCTCAGGACGACATGGTCTGTGTGTTAGTTATGTGTCGGTTCAGGACGACATGGTATGTGTGTCAGTTGTGTGTCGGCTCAGTACGACATGGTCTGTGTGTCAGTTGTGTGCCGGCTCAGGACGACATGGTCTGTGTGTCAGTTATGTTCAGTCTCAGTACGACATGGTCTGTGTGTCAGTTGTGTGCTGGCTTGGGACGACATGGTCTGTGTGTCAGTTGTGTGCCGGCTCAGGACGACATGGTCTGTGTGTCAGTTGTGTGCCGGCTCAGGACGTCGTACCACCATGTCGCACTCCTGACGGGCGATGCCATGTCTCACTTGGCATCACCACGTCGCACTTCTGACGGGCGATGCCATGTCGCAGTGACACTAAGCTGAGATAATCAGCTGACCACTGCGGTAGTCAGCTGATTGGTGCCGATCCATCCCTTCGGCTCAGATAGCTTTCAGCACTGGTGGCTCTCAGCACTATGTGGATTGTGGTGATCATGTCTAAGTGATAGTAGCCAGTGGTCATCACGCGACAATACGAGGAGTGTACAAACTGAAAGTCGGTGTGTCCTATGTGTCCACTCTCCCTGCCGCTGCAGTACGTCAGAGTCGGGGTTCTGCTACCGTCGCCGTCTGTGTCCTGTGTGTCCACCCTACCCTCCGCCACACTACGACATAGCTAGTGTTCTGCTACCCTCGCCGTCTGTGTCCTGCGTGTCCACCCTCTCCTCCGTCACACTATGACAGAGCCACAGTGTTCTGCTACCCTCGCCGTCTGTGTCCTGTCCTTCTGCCCACCCTCCCCTCCGTCACACTACGACAGAGCCACAGTGTTCTGCTACCCTCGCCGTCTGTGTCCTGTGTGTCCACCCTACCCTCCGTCACACTACGACAGAGCCACAGTGTTCTGCTACCCTCGCCGTCTGTGTCCTGTGTGTCCACCCTACCCTCCGCCACATTACGACAGAGCCAGTGTTCTGCTACCCCGCCGTCTGTGTCCTGTGTGTCCACCCTACCCTCACCCACACTACGACAGAGCCACAGCGTTCTGCTACCCTCGCCATCTGTGTGTCCTGCTGCCCACCCTCCCTTCCGACACACTACGACAGAGCCACAGTGTTCTGCTACCCCGCCGTCGCTTTCCACCCCCCCCCCCCCCCCACACAAAAAAAAAAAAAACTTTTTCTCCCCCCCCCCCTCTTTTTTCTCCCCCCCCCCTCCCCCCCAAAAAAAATTCTGCTACCCTCGCCGTCTGTTTTTCCACCCTCCCTTCCGACACACTACGACAGAGCCACAGTGTTCTGCTACCCTCGCCGTCTGTGTCCTGTGTGTCCACCCTACCCTCCGCCACATTACGACAGAGCCAGTGTTCTGCTACCCCGCCGTCTGTGTCCTGTGTGTCCACCCTACCCTCACCCACACTACGACAGAGCCACAGCGTTCTGCTACCCTCGCCATCTGTGTGTCCTGCTGCCCACCCTCCCTTCCGACACACTACGACAGAGCCACAGTGTTCTGCTACCCTCGCCGTCTGTGTCCTGCGTGTCCACCCTCTCCTCCGCCACACTACGCAGAGCCGGTTGGGCCCCCCCTACGACAGAGCCACAGCGTTCTGCTACCCTCGCCATCTGTGTGTCCTGCTGCCCACCCTCCCTTCCGACACACTACGACAGAGCCAGTGTTCTGCTACCCTCGCCGTCTGTGTCCTGTGTGTCCACCCTACCCTCCGACACACTACGGCAGAGCCACAGTGTTCTACTACCCCCGCCGTCTGTGTGTCCTGTGTGTCGTGCTACCCACCCTCCCCTCCGCCACACTACGACAGAGCCAGTGTTCTGCTACCCCGCCGTCTGTGTGCCCTGTCATGCTGCCCACCCTCCCTGCCGCCACACTCGGAATGTATCGATCAGGCAGTGCGGCGCCGGCCGGCCGCTAGTCGTGCTCGTCTCCGCGCCCGCGGCTTCTGTGGCGGTGGTACACCCTACAGTTATCATTTGCGGCACCGTCGCTGCGTCCCTACCGCCGCGCGGCACCTGTCTCCTGCATCGTCACCTCCTGACGTCAGGCCACACCTGTGCGACACAGCAGTGTCTGGCCTGTGTCGGGTCCACCATCCAGACGACCTGGAGACACACGTCGGCCGTCGCGGGCCCGCGTGGCCAGAGTGACCGTCGGTCAGCGCCTCCGGTGGAAGTGAGAACGTTTGAGTCCACTGGCGAGTTGATGAGGTGGTGAAACTGTCGGTGCGGGATGGTAAGGCTGTCGGTGTGGGATGGTGAGACTGTCGGTGTGTGACGGTGAGGATGTCGGTATGGGATGGTGAGACTGTCGGTGTGTGATGGTGAGGATGTCGGTGTGGGATGGTAAGGCATTCGTGGCGGCAGCAGGCTGGGCATTCGACATGCCGTCAGGAGTGTTAAGTCGTCACAGCTGAGATTGAGGGGAGTTGTGAAGCTGTGTTGTGGCAGTCAGTTGTTGATTGACAGCACGTCAATCTCAATATGGTCGTTGAGTCTTTCACTGGCGGTCTTGCACTGCAGCCTCGTCTGTCAGGCTTCGTGTCTGCCTCAGTGGCAGCGACAGGTGTCTCCGGCTGCTCTTGCAGTCCATTGATGCGTTCAGCGGCGACGCACACACTGTCGTACCGGTGCTGGGACAACCGACAGCCAACCGACAGCTAACCGACAGCTAACCGACAGCTAACCGACAGCCAACCGACAGCCAACCGACAGCTAACCGACAGCTAACCGACAGCCAACCAACGGCCAACCGACAGCCAACCGACAGCTAACCGACAGCTAACCGACAGCCAACCGACAGCCAACCAACAGCTAACCGACAGCTAACCGACAGCTAACCGACAGCCAACCAACGGCCACCAAAGGCTTGGGCGAGACAGTCGGCTGGACAGCAGGCGTCCTGTTGGAGCCGTCTTAGCGTGTTATTATTCTTCTGTGGTTTGTGAACTGATTTAATTTTGGCGTACAGACTTATATGTGTTGTTTCACATTCTTCTTTTTTGGGAGTGGGTGGGGTGACAGCAAACTTACAAATTTCCTGTCCGGTGAATAAAAACAGAAAAGTATACAATTGCCGTCCTAACTTTTGCTTTCCGAAACTATTTTTTCTTTCGTTTTGTTTATTGTTTGTTTATTGGGTCGACCTGTCTCTACAAGTTCGCAACGATCGCCTCTACCTTCTTCAAGTCTCGACTCCACACACACAAACACGCACGCACATGACACCACTACGCGCCGTCCCTATTGGTCTGTGATGGTGCTCTGTACACACTGTCGTCACCAGTCGTTCCTGTGAGGCACGACTGTAGCCTGGTCTCGGCATCCGTCGTCGGTCTGACCATTTCGTGCCGTGTGGGCTTCTGACGGTGGCTGTCCCGTACGTCCCTGGCGGTTGCTCGGTTCCCATAGCGAACGTCCCGTACGTCCCTGGCGGTTGCTCGGTTCCCATAGCGACCGTCCCGTACGTCCCTGACGTTTGTCCCTGACGCGAGTCCCCGGCCGTGTTGGTGGGCGTCTGACGGCGGCTCTGTCCCGTTCGTCCCTGACGTTTCTCCCTGACGTTTGTCCCTGACGCGAGTCCCCGGCCGTGTTGGTGGGCGTCTGACGGCGGCGCTGTCGGCAGGTGAGGCGGTGAGCCGGTACTGTTCAGAGGTACTGACCGGCCAGCACGGCTACCTCACCAACCCGGGCTACCCGCGCTACTACCCGGGCGACCTCAACTGCTCCTGGCACATCCGGGTGGACGCCGGCCAGCGACTGCGAATCACAGTGCACGACCTGGACGTCCGGGGTACGTACCGCCCGCGCCCCACCTCGTCACGGCCGTGTCAGTCGGCGTCGTGTCAGCAGCAGAGCAGCGGTAGGTCACCGACATCTGACACATTGTCGGTGTTCATCATCATCGGTGTAATAACAGCTGCTGCAATTGGCCCATTCGTCGTGGACGTGGTTTATTGGACACTTTGTCCGCTTACGTAGAGGTAAGCGTGGTCCAGTTGCAATAACAATAGCAATTGCAATGTTTACTGCCGTGACATCAATCTCATTAAAGGTCGCTCGGTGCTTTCGAAGCATGACCTTTATGGTCCTGCATGTCTCTATTAGTTCCCCCTGGAACATCGGTCATGTGTGCAGGTCGATTGTCAACATCAGGATTGTATGTCATGATGTTGACGTTGATGTGTTCGAATTATTAGTTCTCAGTCGTTGAAGTGACAACCTGAGCATTCGACATGCGTTTGGCGTTGTGCGAACGTCGGCACGTGAACACTCGAGGTGCCAATCCCCCCCCTCCCCCCGGTTATTTGAGCTACGTAGAGTCCAGCTGCCGGGGTCAAGCTCATGCTGGCACCACCATTACCAGACCGGTCATTTTCCGGCTCCGCGGGTTCATAAGTGGCTGGCATGGAGACATATAATTCCACATATAGAGACTTCACATGAGAGATACAGAGCTACAATAAGATCGATAATTAAGCATGAAATGGTAGGCATAGAGCCGTAAAAAAGGTAGATAGAGATTCGTACGTCTACCTTTATGAAGGCTTCGTAGCCATGACTTGTGACTTGCGGATGGTTTCTTTGGTATTTAGGATGCGGTATTGGTTCGGATGTTGAGTATCTTTTTGTCTAGTTTTCAAGAGCTCGAATTAGTGGTGGATGGGGCGAGATGTATGCTAGTAGGTTTATGCTGTGCAGGCCCCTTCAAGCCTGGCATGGATGGAGTTGAACATTATTCATGGGGAACTCGATCCGCGCGCGTGTTACGCGGGATGGAGTGAATAGCGCTGATGGAGTGAGTAGTGAATATTCGTAGCTGTGTGGGATGTTGGTGGTTAGTTCCCTGGGAATTTAGGACGCTGTATTGGTTGGAATTTGCCATGGTCTGCTAGGTTAGGTTAGGTTGTCAGGTTAGGTTAGGTAACTCAGCACCTCCTGGTATATTGAGGGTCGTACATTTCGTCTCACGCAATGTACTTTTTTTGTCCAGGCTTATAGCGTCTTCCCTTTACAGGCTTAACCCAGATTGGCGCCCGTAGCTCCTCTTAAGTCTATATACTTTATGATTGTATGGCACCATTTTACATCGTTTTTATGGAGACTTGATATGCTATGACTTCATTGCGACAACGTCAAACATGTTTTCAGTCTTTCGTCTGTCCTTCGATTTTCCCCACACTGCGGTTGGTTTGGCAGACGTCCGCCAGGGCGGCGACACCTGCACCGACTTCCTGCGCGTGAGCGAGGGTCGACGCGTGCTGTCGCTCGACTGCGGCGAGCTGGATGACCCGCTGGTGGTGACGTCACGCGGTGCCGAGGTCACCGTCACGCTGTGGGCCGAGGGTCAGCGGCTGTACCCCCACCGTGGCACTCTGGTCCATTATACTGGTGAGCAGTGGTGCACGAGCGCCGCCCACGCTGTGGGCCGAGGGTCAGCGGCTGTACCCCCACCGTTGCACTCTGGTCCATTATACTGGTGAGCAGTGGTGCACGAGCGCCGCCAGAGTACCACTCAATGCCAGCACCGCTGCTAAATGCACCGCTGTCTCTGTGTGAATCTGTTTGTCAGTGGACGTCGCTAATGTATCAAGTGAAGTGCATTTTTATCGATAGGTGTGGCCAAATATGTTCTAAGTTTGCAATGAACGGTAACAGGAAGAGAACTGATGGCTTTCAAGTAGATTACTACGAGTAAGCGTATAGCCCTAGCTAGTCTGCTTCCTTACATTTATATATATATATATATATATATATATATATATATATATATATATATATGTATATTCATATATATATATTCATATATATGTATGTATATATGCATGTATATATATGTATATATGTATATATACATATAATATGTACCACAAAAAAGTCCTCTGAAGTCCGACTGGGCTCTCATCGAAACGCCTTTAAACAGTTAGTAACTGGTTTATTGCTGTCCTTACGTGCCTATGCTTTCACGCAGAACGAGGTCTGGTCTTCCGATGTAGTTTTGGCAATTTTCCCCCGCTATATTTTCTTCGAAATGTTTCCTCTTTCTTTAATCATATTTTGTGCAAGGGAAATGTTCCACTGCGGAACTTCAGCGGTGCAGGTCGATCCGACACCGCTGAAGATCAGTCGGCCAGTCGCCGGGCACGTAGTTATGTTGTCATGCCGCGTGAGCCGCACCCCCGAGTCCAGGCGAGTGCGTTGCGGGTGTCGGTTCGCGGGGGGTGTCATACTAAGTGGTCTCATGTGGTGTGAGCTGAGCGGGGCGGGGCTGTGCGATGAAAGGGTCGCGACACGTCGTGCCACCTGCCACAACTCGCCATTTTTACGTGGCGCACGGCGTTTCCTATACGGACACCACACTTGACAGATGAGCTCAATTTGGACAAAATGGCAGAGAACATTGACTAAATCGATTTTCTTTAAATCCGCATGTGTGCTGTTCGATGAGGCACCGCCGCAGTCGGGTTTCCTCGTCCCATGTAAAGTATGCATCTCAAATTTGAATGCACTGTGGCAAATTGTCGAAATGGGTTTGGCTATCGTTGTGAACTTACTACGCTTCCGCGAAAATTATACAAAATGAGATTATTCACGCCTTGTCGGGCTGTCAGATGCGGTCGGTCCATCAGTTGCCTGCTGAGACATGTTTCCCAGCGTTGCGCCTGTCCCATATGCCTCTTGCTGTCGCACGTCCAGCACCCTCATTGGCGCCTGATGCTGGCATGTGTATTACTGACGCGTCCTGTGGAGGTGGCAAACATAGGACGCCTGATGCTGACATGTGTATTATCGACGCGCCTTGTGACAAACATAGGACGCCTGATGCTGACATATGTATTATTAACGCGCCTGATGCTGACATGTGTAATATTGGCGCGCCCTGTGGAGGTGGCACACATAGGACGCCTGATGCTGACATGTGTATTATTGACGCGTCCTGTGGAGGTGGCACACATAGGACGCCGGATGCTGACATGTGTATTATTGACGCGTCCTGTGGAGGTGGCACACATAGGACGCCTGATGCTAGCATGTGTATTATTGACGCGTCCTGTGGAGGTGGCACACATAGGACGCCTGATGCTAGCATGTGTATTATTGACGCGCCCTGTGGAGGTGGCACACATAGGACGCCTGATGCTAGCATGTGTATTATTGACGCGCCCTGTGGGGGTGGCACACATAGGACACCTGTCCAGAAATCAGGACAGTCAGCTTAAGAAGGCCTCAGGATACCGATGCATACGAACCACTCGTTCAGTTCTAATTCTATATTTTATTATTTGTTCTATCTATATCTCAATTCTAGTAATTTTATGTATTTAGCCGATTTTCTTTCTCCAGATAGGCCACCACCAGGTAATAGAAGAAGTAACACCAGGAGCACCCACCTAGGTAGCAAGCTAGTTAAACCAAGGAGTTCCCGAGGTAACATGGTGAAATGTGTTATTGGGGAAGGGTTGAAGATGGGTCCGTGCACATACATACACCGGTATATGTACACACATGTCAGTCCGTACATGCATACACACACACCTCCACATACACACAAATATATATATATATATATATATATATATATATATATATATATGTACGTACATACATACATACGCATGTGCATATGCACACACATTCCCATCATCAGTCATGGCCAACATACCAGATTCGACCAATCTAGAGGACTCCCACTAATGGAGAACTCCTGACCTCGTGTGACCTCTACAGTAGCGTGCTTTCCCTGTCCACCTATTCCGTGCCCTATCATGACCTGATGTGACACCAACAGCGGTGGGCTGTCCCTCACCGGTGGTACCGCGAGATGGCTACCGCGTGTACCGGAACGCCACCCACGCCCACTTCTCATGCTGCGTCAACTTCGTGTTCGCCGACACACTGAAGAAGGACCGGCTGCTGCGATGCGTGGATGGCCGCGGCTGGAGCGACTCCCTCCCTCGCCAGTGTATAGGTCAGTAGACCGCCCCCTCGCCGGTGTATAGGTCAGTAGACCGCTCCCTCTCCAGTATATAGGTCAGTAGACCGCTCCCGCTCCAGTATATAGGTCAGTAGACCGCCCCCTCGCCAGTGTATAGGTCAGTAGACCGCTCCCTCTCCAGTATATAGGTCAGTAGACCGCTCCCTCTCCAGTATATAGGTCAGTAGACCGCTCCCTCTCCAGTATATAGGTCAGTAGACCGCTCCCTCTCCAGTATATAGGTCAGTAGACCGCTCCCCTCGCCAGTGTATAGGTCAGTAGACCGCTCCTCCCGTGTAAGTAGACCGCCCTCGCCAGTAGATCGTAGACCGCCCCTCTCCAGTAGTATAGGTCAGTAGACCGCTCCCTCTCCAGTATATAGGTCAGTAGACCGCTCCCTCGCTCCAGTATATAGGTCAGTAGACCGCTCCCTCTCCAGTGTATATAGGTCAGTAGACCGCTCCCTCTCCAGTATATAGGTCAGTAGACCGCTCCCTCTCCAGTAGTATAGGTCAGTAGACCGCTCCCTCTCCAGTGTATAGGTCAGTAGACCGCTCCCCCCGATTATAGGTCAGTAGACCGCTCCCTCTCCAGTATATAGGTCAGTAGACCGTCCCTCGCCAGTGTACAGGTCAGTAGACCGCTCCCTCTCCAGTGTATAGGTCAGTAGACTGCTCCCTCGCCAGTGTATAGGTCAGTAGACCTCTCCCTCTCCAGTATATAGGTCAGTAGACCACTCCCTCTCCATTGTATAGATCAGTAGACCGCTCCCTCTCCAGTATATAGGTCAGTAGACCGCTCCCTCTCCAGTATATAGGTCAGTAGACCGCTTCTACCGCTCCAGTGTATAGGTCCGCTCCCTCTCCAGTATATAGGTCAGTAGACCGCTCCCTCTCCAGTGTATAGGTCAGTAGACCGCTCCTCTCCAGTGTATAGGTCAGTAGACCGCTCCTTCGCCAGTGTATAGGTCAGTAGACCGCTCCCTCGCCAGTATATAGGTCAGTAGACCGCTCCCTCTCCAGTATATAGGTCAGTAGACCGCTCCCTCTCCAGTATATAGGTCAGTAGACCGCTCCTCTCCAGTATATAGGTGCGGTCAGTAGATATCAGTAGACCGCTCCTTCGCCAGTGTATAGGTCAGTAGACCGCTCCTTCCCAGTGTATAGGTCAGTAGACCGTCCTTCGCCAGTTAAAGACCGCTCCCTCGCCAGTGTATAGGTCAGTAGACCGCTCCCTCTCCAGTATATAGGTCAGTAGACCGCTCCCTCTCCAGTATATAGGTCAGTAGACCGCTCCCTCTCCAGTGTATAGGTCAGTAGACCGCTCCTTCGCCAGTGTATAGGTCAGTAGACCGCTCCTTCGCCAGTGTATAGGTCAGTAGACCGCTCCTTCGCCAGTGTATAGGTCAGAAGACCGCTCCCTCGTCAGTGTATAGGTCAGTAGACCGCTCCCTCTCCAGTATATAGGTCAGTAGACCGCTCCCTCTCCAGTGTATAGGTCAGTAGACCGCTCCCTCTTATAGGTTCGCCAGTGTATAGGTCAGTAGACCGCTCCTTCGCCAGTGTATAGGTCAGTAGACCGCTCCCTTCGTCAGTGTATAGGTCAGTAGACCGCTCCCTCTCCAGTGTATAGGTCAGTAGACCGCTCCCTCTCCAGTATATAGGTCAGTAGACCGCTCCCTCGTCAGTGTATAGGTCAGTAGACCGCTCCTTCGCCAGTGTATAGGTCAGTAGACCGCTCCCTCGCCAGTATATAGGTCAGTAGACCACTCCCTCTCCATTGTATAGGTCAGTAGACCGCTCCTTCGCCAGTGTATAGGTCAGTAGACCGTCCCTCGCCAATGTATAGGTCAGTAGACCGCTCCCTCGCCAATGTATAGGTCAGTAGACCGCTCCCTCGCCAGTATATAGGTCAGTAGACCGCTCCTTCGCGAGTATATGTCAGTAGACCTCTCCCTCTCCAGTATATAGGTCAGTAGACCACTCCCTCTCCATTGTATAGATCAGTAGACCGCTCCCTCTCCAGTATATAGGTCAGCAGACCGCTCCCTCTCCAGTATATAGGTCAGTAGACCGCTCCCGCTCCAGTATATAGGTCAGTAGACCGTCCATCGCCAGTGTATATATCAGTAGACCGCTCCCTCTCCAGTATATAGGTCAGTAGACCGCTCCCTCTCCAGTATATAGGTCAGTAGACCGCTCCCGCTCCAGTATATAGGTCAGTAGACCGCCCCCTCTCCAGTGTATAGGTCAGTAGACCGCTCCCTCTCCAGTGTATAGGTCAGTAGACCGCTCCCTCTCCAGTATATAGGTCAGTAGACCGCTCCCTCTCCAGTATATAGGTCAGTAGACCGCTCCTTCGCCAGTGTATAGGTCAGTAGACCGCTCCTTCGCCAGTGTATAGGTCAGAAGACCGCTCCCTCGTCAGTGTATAGGTCAGTAGACCGCTCCCTCTCCAGTGTATAGGTCAGTAGACCGCTCCCTCTCCAGTATATAGGTCAGTAGACCGCTCCCTCGTCAGTGTATAGGTCAGTAGACCGCTCCTTCGCCAGTGTATAGGTCAGTAGACCGCTCCTTCGCCAATGTATAGGTCAGTAGACCGCTCCCTCGCCAATGTATAGGTCAGTAGACCGCTCCCTCGCCAGTATATAGGTCAGTAGACCGCTCCTTCGCCAGTGTATAGGTCAGTAGACCGCTCCCTCGCCAGTGTATAGGTCAGTAGACCGCTCCTTCGCCAGTGTATAGGCCAGTAGACCGCTCCTTCGGTAGTGTGCAGGTCAGTAGACCTCTTCCTCACCAAGGCATTTGTCAGTGGACCTCGCCTTGGCCGGTGTGCAGGTCAGTAAATATTCCCCTTGCTGGTGTTTCAGGTCAGCAGACCTCTCCCGTACTTCTTTATACGTCAGTAGACTGCTCCTCCACCAGCGAAAAGCTCGGTGTATGTACTTGTCCAAAGACAGTGAAAAAGGTGTGTGGATCTGCCCTCCATCTTGTGTAGGTTATCAGTCCTCCCCAGCGCATAGACCAGTGGATCCTTCCTCAAGGGTGCAAAGATCAGTGGGTCCTTGTTCAGGTGTCCATAGACCAGCGGATTCTTCCTCAGCAGTGTGCACATCAGTGGATTGTCATCAGCAGTGTGCCCACCAGTGGATTGTCATCAGCAGTGTGCACACCAGTGGATTGTCATCAGCAGTGTGCGCACCAGTTGATTGTCATCAGCAGTGTGCGCACCAGTGGATTGTCATCAGCAGTGTGCGCACCAGTTGATTGTCATCAGCAGTGTGCGCACCAGTGGATTGTCCTCAGCAGTGTGCACACCAGTGGATTGTCATCTGCAGTGTGCACATCAGTGGATTGTCATCAGCAGTGTGCGCACCAGTGGA
>JAOTOL010001495.1:1175000-1303803 GCA_034440575.1 Imbricaverruca yamaguchii
ATCGTTCAACTGACTGACCGTGCACGGGAAACTGGAACTGACATTGGCATGTCTCCATAGCCATCAAGTTCGGAGTTTGGCGTGTGGCACGTGAGGGCCGGTTCGAAGGCGTCGTCCCAGGATATCAACTACTGCAGACTCCCCGCGGTCTCATTTAGTCTCGTAATTTTTCTGGGACTGACGCTGTGTCTCCACGCTCATTTTTGCCGCGGATGCACCTGATATGTTCAACAGCGAACTGGCGCTCTGCTCTGTCATCGCTTTAAAGAAGTGTCTGTAGCACCATTTCGTTGTGAGCATACCAGGCACTGGAGTGAAGGTACGGCATCACGATGCTCACGACTTCCCTATGCTGCAGCCGAGTGAGCTGCAGCTGGCACAGCACATGCCGCGGCCCATCCAGCCAGTTGTGCTGCACCTTCGCGCGAAACCACATCAGATAATAAACCCCCACAATGAATTCAACGATACGCTGGATGTTTTTGCATGCAGTGCCTTCCAGGCCATGATCTGACACGTACAGTGTAGGTACATGCACCGGCAGCTTTTGCCCGGGCTAACGTCTAAGAGGGACGTGGGAATATGCTAAAACGACTGAGTTTCATGGAAGGTAGAACTGGGGTGCTCTGTGCCGTCCAGTCAGTTGTGCTCCGCACCTTCACGCGATGTTTGCCTTGGCTATTTCCAGTGTTCATTGGTTGATGTCTGACATGTGTCCCTTGGGAAAAATAGGCATCGATGGTCCCATGGTGATCACGGGGAATTTCAATAATCACGGCGAATTTTAATCATTTTATCACTAACGTAAATGATTTTCGTCTGAACGTGATGTGGAAAGGCTATCTGAATGCGTCAACATGCAACGAATAGCTACCTATTCGTTGCCTGTTGAGGCATTCAGATAGCCTTTCCAGATAGCCTGGTATTTGGTATGTAATGCACATGCGTACAAAGTAGCCTCCCTCAATCATGCTGATATGAAGTTAAAACAGGCAATAAATATAAATCTTTGTCCATGTTTCTATGCCCAGCGAGTGATGCTGAAGTCTTCAGATGGGTACGTGTAGGAACCGCGGTTGTATCATGATTTTTACTTGTTTAAACCTTAGCGTTCCTTGTATACCCGAAATGGACATTTGCTGGTGTATTAGAAGACAAGATAGCAGATATTTTCTTAGCTATCGATTTTTCGACAATATTGCGTTGCTTCAGTAGACTCAGCTCGTCGAGACGATCAACAAGAGGTACTATTTGACCCACTTATGTGGATTGGTTCTCACGGCCAATATGGCGCCGAATGCCGAAGACAGAGTTTTTTTAAACGCATTTTGAGAACAAATGCCGATTGCCCAGCGATCTAATTTCATGCCGTTTTGTTACGCACATATCACGGCAAAATAGAAACAGTAGACGCTTTTCATCACACCAATTTGAGAATTATCGACACAAACTAGTAGGCACAACTGCATCTGGGGAGCAGAGCTCCAATTCCCCTGGACTTCTTGGACCTTGACCATTAGGCCTATGGGCTGAATGGACTCCTTTCCACGTTCCAGCAGCGTTTCTACCCCCTGCACGGGGAGACAATCAAATAGTGTGTGAGCTCTGCTTTGGGCACCACGGCGTTCGAGCTCTGCTTTGGCACCACGGTGTGTGAGCTCTGTCTTTGCACCACGGTGTGTGAACTCTGTATTGGCACCACGGTGTGAGTTCTGTTTTGGCACCACGGTGTGTGAGCTCTGCTTTGGCGCCACGGTGTGTGAACTCTGTATTGGCACCACGGTGTGTGAGCTCTGCTTTGGCACCACGGTGTGTGAACTCTGTATTGGCACCACGGTGTGAGTTCTGTATTGGCACCACGGTGTGTGAGCTCTGCTTTGGGCACCACGGTGTGTGAACTCTGTATTGGCACCACGGTGTGAGTTCTGTTTTGGCACCACGGTGTGTGGGCTCTGCTTTGGGCACCACGGTGTGTGAACTCTGTATTGGCACCACGGTGTGAGTTCTGTTTTGGCACCACGGTGTGTTGGCTCTGCTTTGGGCACCACGGTGTGTGAACTCTGCTTTGGGCACCACGGTGTGAGTTCTGATTTGGCACCACGGTGTGTGGGCTCTGCTATGGCACCACGGTGTGTGGGCTCTGCTTTGGGCACCACGGTGTGTGAGCTCTGTATTGGCACCACGGTGTGTGGGCTCCGCTATGGCACCACGGTGTGTGGGCTCTGCTATGGCACCACGGTGTGTGGGCTCTGCTTTGGGCACCACGGTGTGTGAGCTCTGTATTGGCACCACGGTGTGTGGGCTCCGCTATGGCACCACGGTGTGTGGGCTCTGCTATGGCACCACGGTGTGTGGGCTCCGCTATGGCACCACGGTGTGTGGGCTCTGCCATGGCACCAAGGTGCGTGAACTCTGTATTGGCACCACGGTGTGAGTTCTGTTTTGGCACCACGGTGTGTGGGCTCTGCTATGGCACCACGGTGTGTGGGCTCTGCTATGGCACCACGGTGTGAGCTCTGTTTTGGCACCAAGGTGCGTGAGCTCTGCTATGGCACCACGGTTTGTGAGCTCTGTTTGGCACCACGGTGTGTGAGCTCTGCTTTTGCACCACGGTGCGTGAGCTCTGTTCTGACATCACGGTTTGTGGGCTGTACCCGGGGACAATACACAGTGAGCTGTGGTTGGCATGACGGAATCTTAAAATAATGCATTTAAGGGTGACTTTAAGACCCATCTCACCGGAGATGAACTAGCGGACACGCGGACTTTGTTGTTTCCTTTTTTATTTCATCGATTTAATGTACACCACCTTTTTTCTTTCGATGACCTCTATATTCATATTCATGTATGTTAAATATATATTCTGTGTTGTGGTCTGTTAAAGCTGAACACTGTATGTGCGCTGTCATTTGATTTCAAGCTCATACGTTTTACCTCCTGTGATTCGAGATCAAGAATAACCATATATTTGGAAGGCATTATCCGTGTCATACAATACACTGCATTACATGGATTTACGGCAGACCAGTGTAAACTGTATTTTTTGGCACCTTACCATGACTACAACATTTCGCCCACCATGGAAGATGCTTGAAGACGTCAATACCGGATGAAGAGCAATGGTTTCGTGTGATAATAACACAAAATGAATATTTCGCATACTGGTGATCGAAATTAAATAATCAGCAAGCTTAATCATGAGCTGTTTTTTAAGCACACCTTGAGAAGGAGGAACCGAAGAGACGATCAGTGGGCATGGTCGTCACTGACGCATCTCACTGCGGTTATCGATCCAAGTGATGGCATCTTCCAGCCAAAAGTGACGGCATTTTCCCGCCCGGTGACATCGTAGACCGTTCAAGCGAAGAAACCTTCGATGTCTGTCCCCTGCCCAAAACATAGAATTGAAACACACTCGGCGTGATACGGGTGAGATAGCCGTCCCATCTCTTTACACACACCGGCTCGGTCTGGCTTTTTCCGGTGGCAGGTCGCGATCACGGAGCGGTGAGTCCCTATGCCATCTCCCAGTAACAGAAGCGGTGATCACTGAACGGCGAGCTTCGCAGTGACAGCAGCCGAACCTCCAGCTTCAGCAGCCGATCCACGCCGTGTGTCCCGATACTCAACACACGCTGAATCGGCGCTAACCAGACCGTACCAGATACAGACGGTACAGAGACGGCTCCAACCTCGAATGTTGGATATCATTTGATGTTGGGCGGTTTTCATACGCCTGTCGTACAACCACTGCGTGGTTGGCAGTCATCCTACTGTCAAGCTTTCTCTAAATGGAATTAACTTTTTATTGGTAAATCTCATGAGAAAATGGTGGTCTGGAGGTGCTCAGATGTGCAGATGTGCAGATGTGCTCGAGGTGCTTAAATAAAGCAGGGGTTCAGATGATAAACAATGATCAGATGATAAATACAGGTCAATAACGATATTGAGGGATCAAGCGAACATAATTTTCACATTTTGTCATTAGGTGCACCCTTGATGTTAATGTTTCGTGGTGTGCCACGAATGCTTTCGCGACATCCAAATGTACACGAGCCATTGTACGCAACACGTAACCACCAATGAAACAAGGTGAACGCAGCCACTGTGTACAAAGCGGTACCACAGTACCAGAATTTGACATACGGCCAAGACGTTACTTTTCACCTTGTAGCATGTATCTACGTGAATATACGGTGAAATGGAATACAATATACAAGCAACCACGGATGGGCTTCTAGTTTTCACCACGGGAATTGTCGCGCTATTTTCTTCTCGTGCGATAATTATTGAACTGGTGTATGTATCCGCTTGACTTGCCATCTATAAAGCTGTGTGGTGGACAACCAGGATGATCAGGTACTCTGAACCCTACATTTAGCTGAACCCTGCATTTAGCCGATGAAGGCTGCTTTCAGCGGGAAGGTTTTGTACGACGTAATTTCGTAATTTAAGCTGGTCAGAATATTGGGTATCGGAAGTAGTACAAAAACAAATGTGACATCGCCTTGTGGAGAAAGAAACATGCAGTTGCTTTGTGGAAAAAGGAAATGTGACAAACAACCGTGGAAGATACCGCTATATATATATATATATATATATATAAGGCGAGTTCACGCTTGTTTTGATTTTACTTCAGATACACAATCTTTCGATCAGCTGAAATTATGCCATGCAATAGCATCCAGCTGAAAGCAGTCCTCATCGGCCAAATATAGGTTTCAGAATGCCAAATCATCTGGTTGTCCACCACACAGCTTTACGGATGGCAAGTCAAGCGGATACATGCACCAGTCCAATAATCATCGTACGAGAAGAAAATATCACGACAATTGCCATTGTGGAAACTAGAAGCCCATCCGTGGTTGCTTGTATATTGAATTCGATTTCGCCGTACATTCTTGTGGGTAGATGCTGCAAGAAGGCGAAAAGTAACGTCTTGGCCGTATGTCAATGTCTGGTTCTGCAGTACCGCTTCGTATACGGTTTGTTCAATGGTACCTGCTCTATTGAATATCGTGAAAATCTTCGTGGCAAAAGACGAAACATTTACATCAAGGTTGCACTTAGTGACGAAATGTGAAGACGTCCCTGACAAAAGTTCGCTTGATCCCCGAATAACGTTATTAACCTTTCTCGTACTTTATTTATCATCTGAGCACCACGAGAACACCCTTTTCTCATGTAGATTTACCAATAAAAAGTTAATTCCATTTAGAGAAAGCTTGACAGTAGGATGACTGCCAACCACGCAGTGGCTGTACGACAGGCGTATGAAAACCGCCCAACGTCAAATGATGTCTAACATTCGAGGTTGGAGCCGTCTCTGTACCGTCTGTATCTGGTACGGTCTGGTTAGCGCCGATTCAGCGTGTGTAGAGTATCGGGACACACGGCGTGGATCGGCTGCTGAAGCTGGAGGTTCGGCTGCTGTCACTGCGAAGCTCGCCGTTCAGTGATCACCGCTTCTGTTACTGGGAGATGGCATAGGGACTCACCGCTCCGTGATCGCGACCTGCCACCGGGAAAAGCCAGACCGAGCCGGTGTGTGTAAAGAGATGGGACGGCTATCTCACCCGTATCACGACGAATGTGTTTCAATTCTATGTTTTGGGCAGGGGACAGACATCGAAGGTTTCTTCGCTTGAACGGTCTACGATGTCACCGGGCGGGAAAATGCCGTCACTTTTGGCTGGAAGATGCCATCACTTGGGTCGAAAACCGCAGTGAGATGTGTCAGTGACGACCATGCCCACTCATCGTCTCCTCGGTTCCTCCTTCTCAAGGTGTGCTTAAATAACAGCTCATGGTTAAGCTTGCTGATCATTTAGTTTCGATCACCAATATGCGAAATATTTATTTTGTGTTATTATCACACGAAAGCATTGTTCTTCATCCGATATTGACGTCTTCAAGTATTTTCCATGGTGGGCGAAATGTTGTAAAGTCATGGTAAGGGGCCAAAAATACAGTTTACACTGGTCTGCCGTAAATCCATGTATTGCAGTGTATTGTATGACACTGAAAATTTCTTCCAAATATATGGTTATTCTTGATCTCGAATCACAGGAGGCAAAACATATGAGCTTGAAATGAAATGACAGCGCACATACAGCGTTCACCTTTCATATATCATAACACAGAATATATATTTAATATACATGAATATGAATATAGAGGTTAGGGGCGTGGATGGCCGAGTGGTTAAGGTGTCGGGCTATGGGTACCAAAGGTCCCGGGTTCGACTCTAGCGCCACTCAGGACATTTCCCAATCCCGCGGCCCACCGGCGAAACAGTGTGGGCGGCGCCATTAACCGTGAATGTGCATAAAGTGTGTCGTGAACCAACCAATAAACAAACGAATATAGAGGTTATTGAAAGAAAAAAGTTAGTGTACATTAAATCGATGAAATAAAAAGGAAGCAACAAAGTCCACGTGTGATAGCTAGTTCATCTCCGGTGAGATGAGTCTTAAAGTCACCCTTAAACGCATTATTTTAAGGTTCCGTGACGCCGACCACAGCTCACAGTGTATTTATTGTCCCGGGTACAGCCCACAAACCGTGATGTTAGAACAGAGCTCACAAACTGTGATGTTAGAACAGAACTCACACACCGTGATGCCCAAACAGAGCTCACACGCCGTGATACCCAAACAGAGCTCACACACCGTGATGCCCAAACAGAGCTCACACACCGTGGTGCCATAGCAGAGCTCACACCGTGGCGCCAAAACAGAGCTCACACACCGTGGCGCCAAAACAGAGCTCACACCGTGGCGCCAAAACAGAGCTCACACACCGTGATGCCAAAGCAAAGCACAGACACCGTGATGCCATATCAGAGCTCACTCGCCGTAGTGCCATAGCAGAGCTCACACCGTGGCGCCTGGCGCCAAAACAGAGCTCACACACAGTGATGCCAAAACAGAGCTCACACACCGTGGTGCCATAGCAGAGCTCACACCGTGGCGCCAAAACAGAGCTCACACACCGTGATGCCAAAGCAAAGCACAGACACCGTGATGCCATATCAAAGCTCACACGCCGTGGTGCCATAGCAGAGCTCACACCGTGGCTCCAAAATAGAGCTCACACACAGTGATGCCAAAACAGAGCTCACACACCGTGGTGCCATAGCAGAGCTCACACCGTGGCGCCAAAACAGAGCTCACACACCGTGATGCCAAAGCAAAGCACAGACACCGTGATGCCATATCAGAGCTCACACGCCGTGGTGCCATAGCAGAGCTCACGCCGTGGTGCCATAGCAGAGCTCACACACCGTGATGCCAAACCAGGTCTCACACACCGTGGTGCCAAAGCAGAGCTCACACGCCGTTTGATTGTCTCCCCGTGCAGGGTCGTAGAGACCCTCGTAAAAAGTGGAAAGCAGTCAGCGCCATACAGCCCCATATGCCTATTGATCAAGGTCCAATGAATCCAGGAGAATTGGAGCCCTGCTCTCCACACGTATCGGTGCTCTTGTCCCTCAGAAGAGGGAGTGTCCCGGGGGTGTGGCGCAGCAATGTCCGGCACGGCCTACATGACGACAGACGTGGCTTCGGTTGGCAGCGGTGTCGCACATCGAGAGCCAGCTACGGCTCCGCTACCAGGCCGGCCCAACTGGAGAAGCCGGTGCCGTTCAGCCAGCCGCTGACACGGAAGTACGGGTCATCGTCGGTTATCGCGATCTTCACCGTTTTCGACGGCAGCCGGTCCGGTGCCACGAAGAAGTAAGCCATTGTGAATGGCGCTCTCATGTTGGCGGTGTACTTGGACGCGGGGAAGTTGTTCAGGTTGTAAGGCACAACCGTGACAGCAGCGCCGCTCACAGTGACACAAAAGCGCCGGCCAACATTCATGTTAAATATTTCGGTTCTGCTGGCGTACCACTCGCTTAGATTGGTTGGCGTTTGCTGCGCAATCTTGATTTTGTTGTTAGGTGTCACGGGTAAGGAGATCTTGAGAATGTTGGCGTACGGGAAGGCGTCGGCGAGCGCCACCGTGAGACCGTCGGTTCCGTGGGCCTTGAAGCAGGTCGAGAAGTGTGAGGTGGGGGCTGGCAGCCGTTTGACGAGCGAGGACGACTCGAGGTCGTAGGTCGGGGGGTGCGTGTCGTCGTACGCCGACTCGACGAACATCCACGGGTCGGCCACGTTGGCGCGGAACTGCCAGAAGCCAACCACCTGGTGGTGGCTGGACAGCTCGAGTCGGGCCGCCACTGAGGAGCCGGGCCGCACCATGTCCGGCTCGTCGGCGGCCGGGTCTGCCGCCAGGGCGGGCTGATCGTCGCACCAGGAGATCTTGACCGTGATGTACCCGGCGGACGACAGGCCAGTCGGCAGGTCGACCACGTCCACGATGCTGAAGAGCCGCGTTGTGTCGGACCATTTCGACACGACCGCCTGCGAGCCGTTCACGAGGAAGCGTGCTCCGCCAAACTCGTGCCAGACGGTGGCCAGCAGCGGCGAGGGCTCCGCCACGCGCATACGGACCGTCAGGCTGCACGCGCCCGCTGTCGTCTTCTTCCATATGCTGGTGATACCGTCGGTGGTCCACGTGAGGAAACCGGGGATGGCCAGCGTCTTGAGCACGGCCCAGAAGCCGTCCAGAGGCACGCACGCTGGCTGCTGGCAGCCCCACCTCTCGAGTGGCCGGAACGGCAGCGTGTCCAGCTGACACTGCGAGTGTACCTTGCAGGGCGAGTCGGCGCCGCTCAGCAGGCAGCTCGGGTGGCAGTAGCCGTCGGCCGTGCAGAAGTCCATGTCGGATGTGGCCGCCTCGCCGTCGGCCGTGTCGGCCATGTCCATGTAGGTGACGCCGTCGGCGGTCTCTAGCCGGGAGGCGGCCGTCTGACAGGTGTGCTGCGCCAACAGTTCGCAGGTGACGCCGCCGCCGAGCCGGCCGTAGTTGAGCGCGCGGCAGTCGGACCGGATGGAGCAGTAGTGACAACACTGCGCCAGTGACGCCGCCCGCGCCACGTACGTCGGCGGCACGCCGACGGCGCGTCGGTTCTGCCGGTGCGTGCCGCGGAACAGTTGGGTGTGAGCAGTGGACGAGCCAGCGGTCGGTGGCATCACCAGCGTGAGCGTCACCAGCCACACGAGGAGGCGAAGCGGCGCAGCTCCCTCCATCTCCACCAGCTGTCCCGGCGGCCGACACGGCGCTGACGGCCCGGCCAAAACAACACTGCGATGGCGCCCCAAGTGCTGCCCCCAGTTATACCTGTGTGCCTTCCGTCTATTGCCTTTGTTGAAGTAGTAAGATGCCATTGGAGATTGCATACGGCACACGCAGGGGCTTTCATGCGTCACCCATTAATGCCCAAATGGACTGCCGTCATAAAATATGAGTTGAGACACTTGCAAATGACACCCTGAATGATTGCATGATAAGGTTGAAGCATTAATCACATTCTGTGCTAATGCAGGTTATTGCTAACCGCATTAGACTGTATGCGCACACACACACACACACACACACACACACACACACACACACACACACACACACACACACACACACACACACACACACACACACACACACACACACACACACACACACACACACACACACACATATATATATATATATATATATATATATATATATATATATATATATATATATATATAGCAGATAAGCAGCTCCTTCCATGGGTGTTTTTCACGTTTGTTTGTCACAATGCGATTTCAGTTTTGTTTTTTTCACAACGTGATTTCATGTTTGTTTTTCCACAAAGCGAGTTCACGTTTGTTTTTATTTTGCTTCAGATACACACTCTTTTAATCAGCTGAAATTACGCCATGCAATAGCTTCCCGCTGAAAGCAGCCCTCATCAGCTAAATATAGGCTTCAGAGTAACAGATCATCTGGTCGTTCACCACAGAGCTCTATGTGTGGCAATTCAAGCGGGTACATGCACCAGTTCAATAATTATTCCACGAGAAGAAAATATCACGCTAATTGCTATTGTGAAAACTAAAAGCCCATCTGTGGCTGTTTGTGTCTCGTGCTCGATTTCGCCGTACATTCATGTAGAGACATGCTGCAAGGTAAAAAATATCGTCTTGGCCGTATGTCAATTTCTGGTTTTGTGGTGCCGGTTCGTATATGTCGACTAGAAGGGCGCCTGCCCTACTGGAAATTACGAAAACATTGGTAGCAAAAGACCAAACATTATCGTCAAGGTTGCACTTATTGACAAAATGTGAAGATATTCTAGGCCTCTTAGCAAGTACCTAGAATACCGGTGAAATTAGAATGGTTATCACCGTTGTGTGCCACAAGCCTAATAATTATGGTCGCAAAAAGTGTCAGTTATGGATCGCTGTCCTCAATGTACCCTTTGTAAATCCAGTTTTATTTCCTTGTTTTATATTTATGACACTTCACAACATCTGACTACATTGCGTTGCCTATTTCACCGTGCCTAATCCATACAACATTTTGCCATCAAAGTCTTGCGAGCAGTTGCCCTTCCATCCTGTATAAAAGTTATCTTACATCTGTCGTATTGTGAATATATTGTAACGTCATTGCTCGCTTTGACGTCTTACATCAAGAACAAGAACATTAAGACGCCTCACATCAAGAACACTACTACAAAATGACGTGCCATGTAATTGGTCTGGCCTTTTCATTTCATCTGTTTGCTGTTCTGTCGTCTCCCATTATGTAGTAAGATGACGCACATACCACAAATGCCCGAGTATTGACGGTGCATGTGTTGTGGTCAGATGTGTGGATATTGACGGTGCCCGTGTTGTGGTCAGATGTGCGGATATTGACGGTGCCCGTGTTGTGGTCAGATGTGCTGATATTGACGGTGCCCGTGTTGTGTTCAGATGTGCGTATATTTACGGTGCCCGTGTTGTGTTCAGATGTGCGGATATTGACGGTGCCCGTGTTGTGTTCAGATGTGCGGATATTGACGGTGCCCGTGTTGTGGTCAGATGTGCGGATATTGACGGTGCCCGTGTTGTGGTCAGATGTGCGGATATTGACGGTGCCCGTGTTGTGGTCAGATGTGTGGATATTTGACGGTGCCCGTGTTGTGGTCAGATGTGCGGATATTGACGGTGCCCGTGTTGTGGTCAGATGTGGATATTGACGGTGCCCGTGTTGTGGTCAGATGTGCGGATATTGACGGTGCCCGTGTTGTGGTCAGATGTGTGGATATTGACGGTGCCCGTGTTGTGGTCAGATGTGCGGATATTGACGGTGCCCGTGTTGTGGTCAGATGTGTGGATATTGACGGTGCCCGTGTTGTGGTCAGATGTGCGGATATTGACGGTGCCCGTGTTGTGGTCAGATGTGTGGATATTGACGGTGCCCGTGTTGTGGTCAGATGTGCGGATATTGACGGTGCCCGTGTTGTGGTCAGATGTGTGGATATTGACGGCGCCCGTGTTGTGGTCAGATGTGCGGATATTGATGGAGTTCGCCAACGCCACGGTGCGGAGAATCCTGGAGCAGGAGCTGGTCACAGCCACACCGGAGCTGCAGGCTGTACTGCAGCGCGACAGCATGTTTGTTGGTGAGTGACCCCACCGGCTGATCGTGCGCCGAGTGGCGTCATCAGGCGGCGTGGGGGGGGGGGTGACCTGATGTATGCTGTATCGAGCTGTGTCGAACTATGGTAGAGGCTCACCGGCAGGCGCACCGGTCAGTAGGTGCACGTTTGTACCTCGTAGGTCGCCGGTCGTTACGCGCTGCCCGACACGTGTACGTTGGCCAGGGACGTGTACACATTTTGGGAATACGCTTTCGAACCGGTTGGATTCTCGTTTATGATGTGCTTGCGATGTCGGGCATGCACTTATTTATCTAGATTTGGCCACAATTTCATACAGTCGCAGAATTTTCTCCGCCGACCGGCCCCCGTACCCCGTCAACCGGCCCCCGTGCCCCGCCGACCGGTCTCCGCACCCAGCCGACTGGCCCCCGCACCCAGCCGACCAGCCCCCGCACCCAGCCGACCGGCCCCCGCCGACCGGCCCCCGCCGACCGGCCCCCGTGCCCAGCCGACCGGCCCCCGCACCCAGCCGACCGGCCCCCGCACCCAGCCGACCGGCCCCCGGCCCCAGCCGACCGGCCCCCGCCGACCGGCCCCCGCCGACCGGCCCCCGCACCCCGCCAACCGGCCCCCGTGCCCCGCCGACCGGCCCCCGCCGACCGGCCGACCGGCCCCCGCCGACCGTCCCCCGCCGACCGGCCCCCGTGCCCAGCCGACCGGCCCCCGCCGACCGGCCCCCGCACCCAGCCGACCGGCCCCCGCCGACCGGCCCCAGCCGACCGGCCCCAGCCGACCGGCCCCCGTGCCCCGCCGACCGGCCCCCGCTGACCGGCCCCCGCCGACCGGCCCCCGCCGACCGGCCCCCGCCGACCGGCCCCCGCCGACCGGCCCCCGCCGACCGGCCCCGGTGCCCAGCCGACCGGCCCCCGCACCCAGCCGACCGGCCCCAGCCGACCGGCCCCCGCCGACCGGCCCCCGCCGACCGGCCCCCGCCGGCCGGCCCCGGCCCCGCCGACCGGCCCCCGCCGACCGGCCCCCGCCGACCGGCCCCCGCCGACCGGCCCCCGCCGACCGGCCCCGGTGCCCAGCCGACCAGCCCCCGCACCCAGCCGACCGGCCGCCGTGCCCAGCCGACCGGCCCCCGTACCCAGCCGACCGGAGATGCGCGTCCGGACGTCGTGTTAGTCAGTTGCCAGCTACCTTGACCCACTACTAGAGATAGCAATCTGTAGAAATGACTGGGCCCAAAACCGACCCCAACCCGATATCTGAAGTCCCAGACCTGGTACGAGCCCCACGGTGAAACACTATGCAGTAAGACTACGCAAGTAGACGGCAAGGTGAGACTAGCCTGGTCATGTCAGCTATGCCATGACATGACGGTTGATCATAATGATTTCAGCGCATAGTAAATGGAGCATTTCATCATTTGCGCTAACGTGCATGCATTCGGCAACATATAATCCAGTTTGTTAACCTGTGGTTTTATTCGGCATGAGTCAAGAATCTCTGACTTTGTTTTTTTGTCTTAACGGGGTTGGAGCCGCTAAGATACTACGGCATGAGCGAATAAGGTATTGGGCAGAGGTGGCAAAACTCAGGCCCGAGGGTCCCTGCCGGGCCCGGCCGTCAACTCCTCCATAGGATTCTATGCGAAAGTTGAGCCTGGACCAGTCCTGGGATTTACGTCAGGCTCGTATCGGGTCTGGGCCTTCAGAGGTCGAGTTCGGGTCGGGCTTGGGCCCGATAATTTCTGCAGATTGCTAGTAGTGTGTCAAGACTAATGGCAACCGACTGACAACGCATCGTTGCGCCCATTGCTGACCGGCCGGCTATGCGCGGCGGCCGGTCGGCGGGGAAAATTTAGTGACCATGTGACATTTTGGTGAAGTCTGTATTTTTCCAGTATTCTCCCGTGATCGCAAGCAAATAATAAGCACTAATACAACCGGTTCCAAAGCGAACTCGCAAGAAAAAAGGTGCATCGTACATCGTACTTCCCGTCAACAAATGGTTGGAGGGAATGTGCGGGCAAGGGCGCCGTTGGCAAACGTGGTCTGGTGCTTTCTTCTGGTGTTAAGACATTTTGGCTGGGACTGTCACACTTTCCGACGCTGTGCTCTTGTTTGTTTCAGATACCATCCTGCCAATCATAATCATGGTCGTCTTGCTAGCTGGTAACTCTGTGATTGTTGCCATCATCATGAGATATAGAAAACGGTAAGCATCTGATCACTGCGCTGTACCGAATGCACGGTTTTGGGGCGCTGTCCCAACACTCGTTCGCATCGTGCTTGGTTTTGGTGGTTGTATCGCTGTGTCGTGGCATTGCATCGCAACCCGGCTATGGCTTGCGTCCGATACCTTCTCACACCACGATTGCGCAGGAAGGTGTGATTTGTATGTGCACGCAATGCATGGGTGCCTGGTCGTGCTGGTCAGAAGGTTACGGGGCGCCGGACTGGTCGTGCTGGTCAGAAGGTTACGGGGCGCCGGACTGGTCGTGCTGGTCAGAAGGTTACGGGGCGCCGGATGCTGAAGCGACCTCCAGTCACTGGCTAGGTATGGGATGTAACCTAATTTGGAGCAGGGATAATCGCCCTTCAACCTGAAAATGTATATCCTTCCCTCACATCGATTCTTTTCTCTGACTCGCTATCTTTTCCTCTCTCCCTTGTTTTTGTACTCCATCCATTAGACATCAAGGTGTACGTCTGTTCACATCTCCATGTACAATTGCCCATGTATATATATATATATATATATATTCATGTCAGTCATGTACATATCATACATATGCATATTAGTGACCACTGGTTCACATCTGCCGCCGCGCCTGCTAATCTATGTGCAGTTCCTGCCTGTCGCCTGGGCGTCAGTGTTGTGTTGTGCTGTGCCGTGCCGTGCCGTCTCCGTCTCCGTCTGGTTGTTGTGTGTCGCCTGCTGTCACGTGGTCCCCCGGCACGCCGCAGCGGCCGGTCCGAGCCGGACCGAGGCGCGCGGCCGGCGCCGCTGGCGCTGGTGTCGCAGCACGTGTCGCCGGTGTCGCAGCACGTGTCGCCGACCCCGTGACGTCAGACCCAGCCGCCAGGTGAGCCGTGGGTGGCGGTGTCGCCGCCAGGTGAGCCGTGGGTGGTGGTGTCGCCGCCAGGTGAGCCGTGGGTGGTGGTGTCGCCGCCAGGTGAGCCGTGGGTGGCGGTGTCGCCGCCAGGTGAGCCGTGGGTGGTGGTGTCGCCGCCAGGTGAGCCGTGGGTGGTGGTGTCGCCGCCAGGGCCAGGTGAGCCGTGGGTGGTGGTGTCGCCGCCAGGTGAGCCGTGGGTGGTGGTGTCGCCGCCAGGTGAGCCGTGGGTGGTGGTGTCGCCGCCAGGTGAGCCGTGGGTGGTGGTGTCGCCGCCAGGTGAGCCGTGGGTGGTGGTGTCGCCGCCAGGTGAGCCGTGGGTGGTGGTGTCGCCGCCAGGTGAGCCGTGGGTGGTGGTGTCGCCGCCAGGTGAGCCGTGGGTGGTGGTGTCGCCGCCAGGTGAGCCGTGGGTGGCGGTGTCGCCGCCAGGTGAGCCGTGGGTGGTGGTGTCGCCGCCAGGTGAGCCGTGGGTGGTGGTGTCGCCGCCAGGTGAGCCGTGGGTGGTGGTGTCGCCGCCAGGTGAGCCGTGGGTGGTGGTGTCGCCGCCAGGTGAGCCGTGGGTGGCGGTGTCGCCGCCAGGTGAGCCGTGGGTGGTGGTGTCGCCGCCAGGTGAGCCGTGGGTGGTGGTGTCGCCGCCAGGTGAGCCGTGGGTGGTGGTGTCGCCGCCAGGTGAGCCGTGGGTGGTGGTGTCGCCGCCAGGTGAGCCGTGGGTGGTGGTGTCGCCGCCAGGTGAGCCGTGGGTGGTGGTGTCGCCGCCAGGTGAGCCGTGGGTGGTGGTGTCGCCGCCAGGTGAGCCGTGGGTGGTGGTGTCGCCGCCAGGTGAGCCGTGGGTGGTGGTGTCGCCGCCAGGTGAGCCGTGGGTGGTGGTGTCGCCGCCAGGTGAGCCGTGGGTGGCGGTGTCGCCGCCAGGTGAGCCGTGGGTGGTGGTGTCGCCGCCAGGTGAGCCGTGGGTGGTGGTGTCGCCACCAGGTGAGCCGTGGGTGGTGGTGTCGCCGCCAGGTGAGCCGTGGGTGGTGGTGTCGCCGCCGGTGGTGGTCGCTACGCTCGGGAGTACGGCCGGCGGGCGGCGATCGAGTGGGAGGGATATTCGGGATCGGCTGTCGTGCGGTCTCGAAGACTTGTGCCTGTCGCTGGGGGCGCAGGATATATCAGGCCTGTGTCTCAAAATCCATGTCGGGCGCGAATGCCACAGTTTAATATTGTGGGAATGGAAAGTTATATTTTATAAGCGGTAATGTTAATTAAACCATGGTTTTCTACCAGTTCTAATGTACCTTGAAATTATGCATGGGAACACTGTCTCACAGTGGACAGAGTAGTTAGCTAATCTTGTATTCGTCTTAGTATAAAAAAGTGTATCAGAATGAACATTTTCCCGAAGTCCGTCCTGGTATTAGTCTCACAACTGTAATGATGTTGATTATTTCTATCAGCATGGAAAAATTCGCGACTTTCAGGTTATTATTCTATTAAGTAGCTTGATGTATTCGAAAATTATATTCAGCATTGTGTTAGAACTCATAATTTTATTGAGCTCCATGGGCATCAAGCAATATTCATCAGATGACCCAATAATAGATCCTCGAAAGACGAAATATCTTCACAAGATCGAATATTTTGACTATCTGGCCAGGTTGGTTGCAGGAATCGTCCCGAGTTCGAACGAATGCTCTGAGAGCAAGATGCTGGTTATTAAGTTCGGTTGACAAAAAGATATTGTTTATGCAATATTGCCACAGTTTTATCGCAATTGTGAGTGTATGAGTAGGAACAAATGCGTGTGGGAAGTTGATGATGGGGGAAGAGTCGAAATTTGTTCCCAACTGGATACCGTGCCTACTCAAATATGGGAATTTTGGGCACTAAGTTATGGTGATTATTGCGTGCTCGCTCAGCATGTAGAATTGCAGGCAGTGTAGAAGTGTGTTGGGGTGATTTTCGCGTGGTGGCTGACCAAGTAGAACTGTAGGCAGTGTAGAAGTGTGCGCGTCCCAAGTGTAACAGGCCGGGGGACATGGTTGGCCAGACGTGTGACGGGACTCGATTGCCTGAGGTCCATGTGGAATGATGCTATAGATGTTTTGTTTTAGATTATATATGACATATTATAGCTGGTGTTATGAAAGACTACTACTGCTGCCATGTGATCACACTGCAACTATTAAATAGCAGCTCTGCACGTATTGCAAGGGGACATGAATTAGGTGTGGACAGCACGGACATCAACCTAATGTAAATAAATAGATTCACGCTGTATACTTTGATCGGCCTCGTTGCATTAACCGATGCTCTCCTGTTGAACCCACTGCCCCGATAGCATGCTGTGTCGGAGGCATGATTGCACCATCGTTGATGCGATCGATTGTGACGTCATCGTCGCTGGCTCCGATTCCGACAGGGACCGGGAAGCGCCGCCGGAGCGGGAGCTGGTGGATCTGAGCGAGCCGGATCCGGATGCCATGTAGCGGCGGCGTCGGCGGCGGTCAGACACGGTGCGGCCGGCCCGGTGGCGGCGGTCGGACCTCGCAGGCGCTGGCCGCGGCCTGGTCTGCCGCTCTCTGGCGCGGCGGCCAGACACGGTGCGCTGAGCGGCGGCGGCGGTGGTCGGACCTAGCAGGCGCTGGCCGCGGCCTGGTCTGCCGCTCTCTGGCGCGGCGGCCAGACACGGTGCGCTGAGCGGCGGCGGTGGTCGGACCTCGCCGGCGCTGGCCGCGGCCTGGTCTGCCGCTCTCTGGCGCGGCGCCAGACACGGTGCGCTGAGCGGCGGCGGTGGTCGGACCTAGCAGGCGCTGGCCGCGGCCTGGTCTGCCGCTCTCTGGCGCGGCGGCGGCCAGACACGGTGCGCTGAGCGGCGGCGGCGGTGGTCGGACCTCGCCGGCGCTGGCCGCGGCCTGGTCTGTCGCTCTCTGGCGCGGCGGCCAGACACGGTGCGCTGAGCGGCGGCGGTGGTCGGACCTAGCAGGCGCTGGCCGCGGCCTGGTCTGCCGCTCTCTGGCGCGGTGGCCTTCGAGAGCCCGGAACCGCTGCGACTCGAGGCTAGGCCTGAGGACGGATCCAGCGAGAGCACACGGATCCGTGGACAGCTGAGAGACGAGTCCACAGACGGCCGGACTCCCGAAGACGGAAGGGGTGGCGTCGGCAGCAGTCATCCCCGCCAGCAGGAGCACAGCTCGCGGTGCCAACGAGAAGACATCACCCTCATTCTCTATCCGGAACTGCTCTTCCGCCTGGCAGATGGCTCCTTCCGGCCGTCAGGGAACTCGTTTCCCGTCAGCAGGAATGCTTCTCCTGCTGGAGGGGAGTGCCGCTCCAGCAGGAATGCTTCTCCTACTGGAGGGGAATGCCGCTCCGAGCCAGGAGACCGCCGGCAGCACGGAGCACCGTTCTGTCCACCAGTGGCGGTACCCAGCGGTACCTCTGAACCGTCCCAGCAGAGGCCGCTCATACGGACCACCTGACCGGTGGGGACCGCTCAGACGGACCAGCTGACCAGTGGGGACCGCTCAGACGGACCAGCTGACCAGTGGGGGCCGCTCAGACGGACCAGCTGACCAGTGGGGACCGCTCAGACGGACCAGCTAACCAGTGTGGACCACTCGGACGGACCGGCTGACCAATGGGGGCCGCTCAGACGGACCAGCTGACCAGTGGGACCGCTCAGACGGACCAGCTGACCAGTGGGACCGCTCAGACGGACCACCTGATCAGTGGGGACCGCTCAGACGGACCAGCTGACCAGTGGGACCGCTCAGACGGACCAACTGACTAGTGGGACCGCTCAGACGGACCACCCGACCAGTGGGGGCTGCTCAGACGGACCAGCTGACTAGTGGGGACCGCTCAGACGGACCAGCTGACCAGTGGGGGCTGCTCAGACGGACCAGCTGACCAGTGGGGACCGCTCAGACGGACCAGCTGACCAGTGGGGACCGCTCAGACGGACCAGCTGACCAGTGGGGACCGCTCAGACGGACCAACTGACCAGTGGGACCACTCAGACGGACCAGCTGACCAGTGGGGACCGCTCAGAGGGACCAACTGATCAGTGGGACCGCTCAGACGGACCAACTGACCAGTGGGACCGCTCAGACGGACCAGCTGACCAGTGGGGACCGCTCAGACGGACCAGCTGACCAATGGGGGCCGCTCAGACGGACCAGCTGACCAGTGGGGACCGCTCAGACGGACCAGCTGACCAGTGGGGACCGCTCAGACGGACCAGCTGACCAATGGGGGCCGCTCAGACGGACCAGCTGACCAGTGGGGACCGCTCAGACGGACCAGCTGACCAATGGGGGCCGCTCAGACGGACCAACTGACTAGTGGGGACCGCTCAGACGGACCAGCTGACCAGTGGGACCGCTCAGACGGACCAGCTGACCAGTGGGGACCGCTCAGACGGACCAACTGACCAATGGGGACCGCTCAGACGGACCAACTGACCAATGGGGACCGCTCAGACGGACCAACTGACCAATGGGGACCGCTCAGACGGACCAACTGATCAGTGATCAGTGAGGACCGCTCAGACGGACCAGCTGACCAGTGGGGACCGCTCAGACGGACCACCTGATCAGTGGGGACCGCTCAGATGGACCAGCTGACCAGTGGGAACCGCTCAGACGGACCACCTGATCAGTGGGGACCGCTCAGACGCACCAATCGACCAGTGGGGACCGGCTCTTCACCAATAGCAGGAAGCCTGCCAGGGCGGTTGAGTGGTGCTGTACCGTGCGACATTAGTGTGTCCATCAGGTGACTTCAAATGAGCCGGAGGGTTGTTCCCTCAGGCGTATCACTGCCAAGCTGTACTGTGTGCCTCTAGCCAGGGAAAGTCCCGTGTTTCCTCAAGTGGCCACCCACACCGCATTCATTCGTTTTTACTCGCCGCATTCTCGCATGCTTTAATGATATTCCGTGTTGTGTTGGTTTTGTTGATGGCGTTGTGTTTTATTGATGGTAATAGTTCATATTCAGCCAGTTTCTTGGACAAATAGCTCCACATAGTTGTGCCGTTGACGATTTGTTGCCCGTTCATTTCTAGACCAGTGCGGGAGAATCGTTGGCGGCAAACCCGGAGCTGGCGCAAAGCGCTGCTGTGTTGAGTTGTAGACTTGGCCGATCCCGCCTGAGGGCATGGAATTAGGTCGCTTGGACACCGCAGAAGTTCTGGACTGGAACCAGGATACTGCGAGTGTCACTTGTGTTGTCATTTCTTTGCCAGTGCGTCTGAAATTCAGCTTTAAGTTGACAGTGGTGCATGTACGAAAGCTTTGACTCGCGGCAGAGCGCCAAGGTATGAAGGTTCCACCCTCTGCCCTGTCGCGTCAGGGTGCGACGAGCTGCAATTGGGTGGCGTTCTCGGCCGCAACTGAACTTGATCCCGTGAGGCGGATCTGGCGGCTCTGGTGGGACTGACGGGACTGACAGGACTGAAGGGACTGACGGGACTGGTGGGATTGAAGGGACTGACGGGACTGACAGGACTGGTGGGACTGACGGGACTGACAGGACTGAAGGGACTGACGGGACTGGTGGGATTGACGGGACTGACAGGACTGGTGGGACTGACGGGACTGACGGGACTGGTGGGATTGAAGGGACTGATGGGACTGACAGGACTGGTGGGACTGACAGGACTGAAGGGACTGACGGGACTGGTGGGATTGAAGGGACTGATGGGACTGACAGGACTGGTGGGACTGACGGGACTGGTGAGACTGACGGGACTGGTGGGACTAGCAGGACTGAAGGGACTGACTGGACTGACGGGATTGGTGGGATTGACAGGACTGACGGGATTGGTGGGACTGGCAGGACTGAAGGGACTGGTGGGACTGACTGGACTGACGGCACCGTGTGGAGAGGGTCCGATCGCCTCAGGGGTGGGTGTGCCCGAACACTGCCGCCGCGGCTGTAGGTGTAGATGGTGACAGAGTGTAGGGCGTGCTGGTGACCGCGCCCGGCGACGACGTGACCTGTCCTCCCGGTGGGCATCTGTGGGCTTCAGCAGCTATTCCATGAATCGTTGGGCCGTTCACGCCGGCAATCGCTATATAAGGGACACGATATCGCACTGATTCACGCACTGGCCTTCGCCAGGTAAACGTTCGCCTGAATTCGCGCTTATAGTGGTTTTGGTGGTGACAGCCGGAACACAGCTGGCCTGTGGTGAGGTACGTCAGAATTCGCTGCGAGTTCCGTTTGGCGCTCAACAAAAGTGCTTTTGTATCTCACGAATATGCCAGCAGTTGTTCAGGTGAAACTTGTTGAGAACGACATTGTCCCGGCACTAGATATCGCCTTCCGTAGAATGGCATATTGGCGTAGTCCAATCTTTCAGCTGTTGGAATACAAAATCTGCACCCACATCTTTCGTCCCGGTAGCTTGATCGGAAATCCTTGCCTTTAGTTTCCCGTTTCAACAAGACAGGTTCGGTTCACTTCATTCGGCTGCGTACGGTTCACGGCGCGAGCCAGCTGGCAGCCGGCCCGGCAAGGTTGGAGATGGCCTCCGGCTGGGACTAGCCGGTCCGGCAAGGTCGGAGTGGCAGTGTTTGGCCGCTGGCTGTCGGTCCGGTAAGGCTGGGAGTGGCCAAGTCGGAGCGCTCGCGGCACCGCTAAAATCGTGGCGTAAACAAGCTCTGCTTATCGCAGAGCCCGATTCCGCAATACCAGCCAAACACATCCGGCTTGTTTTTGTATTATTGTCTGCCCCGTATTTATATGTGCCTGTCAGCAATGCAATGCAAGACCATGGCAACAGCACGGGATAAGGGGCCGGCCATCATGGTGGGTCGAGTGCATCGGTAGACAACTCCCTGAATCAACGGACGAGCACGTCACGTGCTCAGTCGCCGAACTTCAGCCGAAACTGAGCGGGACATGGCCGGCCAGATGGGAGTGGGGGGTGGGGGGTGGTCCCCACGACGGCACGCGGATGCCTGTCTCGTGATTTGCCCGAGCCGGCGATCGATTATCGTCTCGGCGGCGGGCCGAGTGGTCACGTGTTGTGAAGAGGGCGATCCTCATGGACGAGAGCTGTCGCCGCCCGCCCAAATGGAGCGTACGTCATTAGTCTGTTGTTTGTCAGACCTGGCGTGACTGGTGGGAGGCGGTCCCGGGGACGTCGCCGGCAGCTGCCTGGCTCCCTTGTCGGTGTAACGGTGTAGCTAGAACTCGCCTCTGTGGACGCCCGCCAGCTGAGCCGCGAGATGGCCGCCTCTCCGTGAGCATATTTTTGTAAAGGCGAACGCTTGCTATTGACAGTCGAATAAACGCACTTGAATGATGTTTGTCTGAAGGGAACTGTTGCGGTCTGATGCGTACCGCGTCACGAGGACTGAAATCATGACCCATGGAACAAAACAGCTCTCATTCCCGGAGCCCTCTCCCAGACTAGGTCGTCCTGTAGCTATAGTCCCCAGTGTTCCTTAAATCAGGTGAGAATAGAGGCGACTGGGTTTCCGGATGTATCATAAACTGCACATGTGCACCGTTCCATATCTAACCGTCCTGACTGTTGCTCCGCCTGTTTGCCCCCCCCAAACAAGGCCGAAGTTATTCATGTTCGCGCACATCTATGAATATCTTGACCCAGATTAGTGTGGACCTATATTGACCTATGCTCCCACCTACATCATTGCGGCCGTATCCCACCTACATCCTGCGACAGATGTGCTGTCAGTCAACCAGAGATAACAGATCCAGAAAGACACAAGCCAGCGCTTCCAGCTAATCTCAACCACGTCGTCGCCCCGGGCATCCAACCTGCTGCTTCAGCTGTTGTCGACAATCACCACAAACAAACGGTAGAAAAAGATGCATTGGAATCGTCGATTACATGGTGTTCGCGTCTCAATCTCCGCGCAGTGACCGGGGGTACAGCACGCGCTAAACCGCTACCGCCGCCCGCCCTCTACACATAGCTGCACAATGTCAACCGACCACCACTGCACCGGGCGCCGGTCGATACCTATCATCTCTGCCGCGTCACTCTGATCGATACGTAAGAAATCTGCACGGCTGCCGGCAGAGCGGTCAAACCGTCATGACATGTGGCCGGTCACAAGACCGGCGGACTCCGCCTGTAAAATCTGGATGGGCACCGCGCCGAGACCTAAAACTGCGTGGAGCCGCGCACCAAGACCGGGGGAAACGGGCTAATAGCAGCGCCGAGGGAAGGTGTGAGCGCGAGCGCAGTCTGGCAGAGCGGCCAGGCCCTGCCATCCGGCACTGGAGCGGCAGTAAGAAGAGGTCGTCCCGCCGGGTCGGCTGCCACGGCCACCGATCTCACGGACAGCAGCGGGACGCTCTGTGTCCAGTCTCACTACAGGTCCGTGTCGTACCAGGCCGCCACCTGTAGTACAGAGGTACAGCGTGACTTCACAGGTCCGTGTACCGGGCGGACACCTGTGGTACAGAGGTAAAGCGTGGCTTCACAGGTCCGTGTACCGGGCGGACACCTGTGGTACAGAGGTACAGCGTGACTTCACAGGTCCGTGTACCGGGCGGACACCTGTGGTACGGATGTACAGCGTGACTTCACAGGTCCGTGTACCGGGCGGACACCTGTGGTACAGAGGTACAGCGTGACTTCACAGGTCCGTGTACCGGGCGGACACCTGTGGTACAGAGGTACAGCGTGACTTCACAGGTCCGTGTCGTACCAGTACACGTGTATCGTGTTTTCACAGGCGTATCGAGAGCACCAGAAGCAAACACTAAACGAATGTATTGGAGTTGTCCGCACTCCACGCGTCACGCACATCCTTGCTCGGTACACAGTCCGTGGAATGTATGCCCCTAATTGTGAGCGCAGTAAACACGGTTGTTGTTGGAAGCCCAGCCGACGAGTAGGGCACGCTTCTTTCTCAGTGTATGCATACAACTTCACCTATATTCAAGCCTGTTTCATTCACTTGGTTTTAATTTTGATAACACAGTCAGGCATGTTGATGGACAGCAGAAGATGCCAACCGAAGATAAGGTGGCGCAGCCGCCACGATGAACTATGTGCTTGAAGTCTAAAAGCACTGCATTGACAATTATGCGAAAGGCGCGCGTATGAGCGTCGAAGTGTCCGAGCCATTGGACCTTCAGTGAGGCTTCGGGGAGGGGTGCGCTTACATAAGGCCGTCATGCAGCGATTATGTGGCTCCCGTTCAGACCTGCCATATGCCATGGTATTCCGCCGGTGGTGCAAGTATGCCGCCGTGGATGTAAGTATGCTGTCGGTGGTATGAGTATGCCGTCGTGGGGTAAGTGGCGTTTCGCCGGCGTTGGTATCAGGTATGGGCGTTGGAGCCAGCCCATACCTGGTTTTTGTCTCGCGCGGGGTCGCCGGCGCCATCCCATACCTGGTTGTTGTCGCGCGGCGGCTGCGGCGGCAGGTCGGCCATGTTGTCGAAGCCCATGTCGGGCTGAGCCGAGGACGGCGCCACGTCCATCGGGTCCAGCGGGCCGTAGTTACTGGCCGGCCCGGCTGAGCCCAGCTCCAGGCCCTCCATGGAGGCCACCGGCACCGGGTCGTACCCTACCGCCAGACAGACGCTCATGCATACACTCCATAAAGCTCATACACACTCCACAGAGGCTACCGCCACCGGGTCGTACCCTGCCGCCAGACAGACGCTCATGCATACACTCCATAAAGCTCATACACACACTCCACAGAGGCTACCGGCACCGGGTCGTACCCTACCGCCAGACAGACGCTCATACACACACTCCGCAGAGGCTACCGGCACCGGGTCGTACCCTGCCGCCAGACAGACGCTCATGCATACACTCCATAAAGCTCATACACACACTCCGCAGAGGCTACCGGCACCGGGTCGTACCCTGCCGCCAGACAGACGCTCATGCATACACTCCATAAAGCTCATACACACACTCCACAGAGCTATGCACACTCTCCATAGAGGCTTCTATGGATCCGTCCGATCCCATGGATGACCGTGCAAGTATCATCGACAAAGTTCACGTTGCTGGCCGACTGCAACATACTGTGCCATGTACCACGATAGAAGTCACGGCAGCAGCACCCATAAATGAACTGGGCCTTCTGGCGATGGCACAGACTGTGTCCATCTGGCACTAGCGGGGACTTTTCTCTGCTCACTCTAGAGGCCGCCCACTCCCTCGTCATCGGGCCGCGGCGTCCCTCCCCCACCACACTGACCCTGGCCGTACGGACCGTGGCCGGAGCGGACGCTGGGCGTGCCCTGCCCGTAGAGGCCGCCCACTCCCCTGTCATCGGGCCGCGGCGTCCCTCCCCCACCACACTGACCCTGGCCGTACGGACCGTGGCCGGAGCGGACGCTGGGCGTGCCCTGCCCGTAGAGGCCGCCCACTCCCCCGTCATCGGGCCGCGGCGTCCCTCCCCCACCACACTGACCCTGGCCGTACGGACCGTGGCCGGAGCGGACGCTGGGCGTGCCCTGCCCGTAGAGGCCGCCCACTCCCCTGTCATCGGGCCGCGGCGTCCCTCCCCCACCACACTGACCCTGGCCGTACGGACCGTGGCCGGAGCGGACGCTGGGCGTGCCCTGCCCGTAGAGGCCGCCCACTCCCCCGTCATCGGGCCGCGGCGTCCCTCCCCCACCACACTGACCCTGGCCGTACGGACCGTGGCCGGAGCGGACGCTGGGCGTGCCCTGCCCGTAGAGGCCGCCCACTCCCCGTCATCGGGCCGCGGCGTCCCTCCCCCACCACACTGACCCTGGCCGTACGGACCGTGGCCGGAGCGGACGCTGAGCGTGCCCTGCCCGTAGAGGCCGCCCACTCCCCTGTCATCGGGCCGCGGTGTCCCTCCCCCACCACACTGACCCTGGCCGTACGGACCGTGGCCGGAGCGGACGCTGGGCGTGCCCTGCCCGTAGAGGCCGTCGTAGCCCTGCTCCTGGGCCAGCATGTCCTGCAGGTCGGGCGGCATGCTCATGTCGCCGCCGTTCCACATGGCCGGGTCGTCGCGGATCAGGCTGTTGGTCAGCTCCATCGACAGCCGCTTCTTGTAGTCGTGCGGCTTGTCCTCGGACATGCGGAACAGCACCGCCGCAGCGTACGTGGCTGCCGAGGGGACGCCCGGGTCACAACAGACACGTGCCAACTTAGCCATTTGGGCACGAGGGTGCGGCCACTGCTAAAGCAATTTTGCGCCCAAACGACCAGTCGTTGAGACACACTGCAAAATTATTGATGTAGTAAACTCGCATGTATTGCACGGTAAGTGCCATATGCATCAAATTATGTCTTAGGCAGAGCAGTAAAACTTGACAACTTCATAGTGGTGGACATTTTAACTGGTAGTGGTGGGCATGGTTTTATGACGCACTCAGCAGCTGAGGCCATATGGCGTCGCCCGTCTCTCACTCTGGCAGGTTAAAGTTCACCGCTGTAGCTTGAGTTCAAGGCTGGGTCCGTCTAAAAAAATCAACTTTACGGTGAAATGGTCGCTACCCCACCCCGCCGGTCGTTGCTAGCCACCCAGTCCAAGCATTGTGCTAGCTTTAGCTTGAAATGCTCAAGTCCAGAGCGGGCGGTAGCCGGAAGGACGCTGAAATCGTAATACATTACACGGCTTCCGGGGCACGTTCAGGTCAGAACATGAAGAACACAAGGGGCTGCATAGGCCCATCGGGGCTCCGTTTACAGGAAACGTACAATTGTCCTTAATCTACTGTATCTATGGCCTGCTATATACCAACCGATAGTACATCTCCACAACCTATGTACGCACCCGCGGTTGTTCCCTCGATAAGGCGGTGCCACTGACCCGTCTACATCGAGTTCAGCGACACACGAATAAATGATAGGCCCCATTCTCAAACACTTGCAATGATGGACTCTTCACTACCTGGCATCAAGGACTGGGCTCATCATGGCCAGAACTGCACAGTGCACATCTACCAGCATCAATTCCACCATATCCACCCCCAACCACCATCACCTATAGCACAACTTAGAATTAATAAATAATATCTGACCTACATAATTTATAAACACTAGGTTAAATACCTTCAATGAGGGACTCTCCACACCATATCAAGCAGCCCACTTATCCTACTCCATGCGATTCCGAGTGCTTACACCAATATCCTCCGTGTGACTGCCGAATACCAACCAACACCCTCCGTGGGATTGCCCAGAACCCATTGACACCCTCCGTGAGATTCCCCAGTACCCATCGACACCCTCCGTGGGATTGCCCAGTACCCATTGACACCCTCCGCCGGATAGCTGAGTACTCACCGACGCCCTCGTTGCGGCTGTGCAGCAGGTCTGTGAGCGGGGCGGTGGCGCCCTCCCGCTCGATCATCTCGGCGCCCTCCTTGTCGGCGGCCAGCTCGCACAGCACGCCGGCTGCCACGCGCTGGATGTTGTCGAACTCGTTGAACAGCAGCTGTCGAACGCCACACGCGTTACTCGCCTCTGGCACTACAAGCTCGTGTGCCCAGACCCACACACTTCCGGCAGCTGACGCCCACATGGGCTGGATCGTGCGGTGTCACAGCAGACTCCAGATGAGGCCCAACCAATCACAGCGTGTTGAAACGACTGCCACGAGTGGCTGTTAGTGGCGAGCCACCACCTACGCACGTACTGCGCCGCCTACACTTGCGAGCCCACTTCCCGTCCAGCTTCACAATGCATGCAACTTCACATAACGTACACAGCTCTCAGGGTTCATCTGACTACTGATGCCATACGAGGTCGTCAGTGTGCTGCAGCCGCGAGTGCCGTCTGATGAACTAATCGCAGAATTGATCTGGCAACTTCACCGCCGCCAGCTGGCACCAACTACTGCGACATCCGTCACCAACGTGACTGGTGTCCTGCAGACACCAGTCACGGTCTCCGCGCCGTCCAGTGCCGCCCACCTGCACGAAGATGGGCACCACCGACTGAGACCTCAGCTCGGCCCTGTTATGTGCCTCGCGCGCCAGGATGTGCAGCGCGCCCACGGTGCCCTCGACAATCTCCTCCATGCGCACGCCGTCCGTATAGGTGCCGCCGGCGCCGCTGCTGACCGAGCCGCCGCGCTGCGAGTCCTGACGACAGGTGGAACGTTACAATGCGACGCAGGGGCACGGTCTAAGGAAGCATTACAGTGCGACACAGGGGCACAGGCTGGACAGCACTGGTACAAAGTGGTGGGGAGTGATGCTACCTGGACAGACCTGGTACAAAGTGGTGGGGAATGATGCTGCCTGGACAGAACTGGTCCCGAGCAGTGGGGAGTGGGGTGCTACCCAGATACTTGGCGCCCGAGAGCTGGAGCCGGTGCATTACCTGGAAGGCGCGCACCAGCAGCTGCACCAGCCGAGAGATGGTGCCCTGCTCACGCAGCGGGCCGTGGTTGGCCGGGCTGAGCGCCAGGTTACGGATCAGACCTGCCAATCGAGTAGTTACGGTTAGTGGCAGCTGGGCCGCACAGGGCAAGCGGGCAGGATCAGGGCAATTGGGCCGGACAAGGGCAGCGGGCAGAATCTAGTGCGGGCTGTGGAAGTGGGCGTGGCTGGTGGCATCGGGCCCAGACAGGGGCAACTGCACCGATCAGGGCTTGGGCTAGCTGCAACTGCACTGGGTAGGGCACCTGAGCCACGGTCAGCTGGAGGGGAAAACTGGGGCAGCAAGGCATAGCGCAGGCACGGGCTCCAGGAGGCATGTTATCGGTCATGTTATGTGCGGAGCATGCAGGGTTAAAATATTGGTTTTTCGTTAGGTGTGAGATGTCGAAACGGGCGCCGAAGGATGTCGAAATTTGCCATGGAATTAGTGTCAATTAAAGTGTTTTTGATGTTTTTCCGAATCAAGTTTGAGCCAATGGTGTACGTATGACTGTACATTTTTCATTTGCTTTGAGATTCATAATTTAGGAAGGGCTGTATTCAGGACAGGGAGAAAATTACCTATGCTACAATTTGATACCGTACGCCATATCACATAGGTATTCCCTTTACCCAAAATTACTTTGCGATATGTCAGTGTCACTATTCCTTATTAGGAGCATTGACATGATACGTATAAGCGAGATACTGCTAGAAAGGAGACATGAAGACTTCATTAGCACGCGTCATGGAGCAAGATGTCGATACTTCTTGGAGAAGGATGTCTATTGAGTGTCCAGAAAGTGGTATTTTCCACCCTATTTGACGAATAATTTATCACTGAGAGCATGTCAAAACCGATGTAACGTATAATACGTTACACAATAAAACAATAAACGAAATGTGAATTTAGCCACTCACGATACGGATATGGATGCTATGATGTGGATTTAGTCTAAAATTCCACAGCCATATTTAGATGGATTTAGATGCGAGCCACCATAAACACATTGTCCAACAGCCAGACGGCCTTCAGCAGACTGGCGAGAACGCCGCCGACGTGTGCAGCGGCAGCCGACTGACGTCATCAGTCGGCGGCGTGACGCGGCCGGGCTGCTCCACAGTTCGGCCGGCCGACCGGCGCGCCACCTACCGACCACGGCCTTGATGAGCGGCCAGCGGCTGGGCGGGTGCAGCAGCTTGCAGATGACCGGCAGGCCGTTGTTGAGCCGCACCGCGTTCTGCGCCATGTCCGCCTCCGGGTGGCGCGACGTGAGGTGGCGCAGCGCGCACACGGCCGGCTCTGTGATCTCCTCACGATCGCGCGCGCTGTAGATGGTGCTGATGAGGGCGTCGATACAGCCCACCTGGCACGCGACCACCTGCAGCACGGTCAGGTCAGGTCAAGTCACATGTCAGTACAATCCATGTGTCCGTAAGCTAGGTTAAGTCGAGTTAGTTCAGGCGACGTTGAGTAATGCTGTGCAACATCAAGTCGTGTTGGGTGAGGTCAGATCGGATTAGGTAAGGTCAGGTCAGATGAGGTTTGCGAAACCCACATGGCCCAGTCAACAATTTTATTTTATTTTTTATTTTATAAATTTAATCCGAATTGTTGCTGGGGTGGCTTGAGGAACCAGGGTTCTATTGCTAAGCAGAGCTTGTTGCGTGAACCCTGGCCCCACCACCCGATCCATGAACTCCAGTTCAATGGCAGAATTTAGACCGAAAGTTTAACGTGCCGCCAGTGCACCGACACGGCCGCCCGGTAGCTGGTCCCCGGCCTATCGGGGCAGCTGCTAACTGACACTCCCGGCCGGGGGTTAAATCCGAGCGCGTGAAGCGACTCGAACCCTGTGTTGCCAGCACAGGGGAGACCAGTGCAGGCCAGTGCTCTAACCAACTAAGCAGTCCAGTGGAGCAGTGCAGGCCAGTGCTCCAGTCCAAATCAGTCCAGTCATGTCCGTGAGGCGTTCGGGCGACACCTAACAGACATTCGCTTTGACTGTCCCTGACTATTTCGGGCCACTTGGACTATGGACAGCAATAAAGAGCATCAAAATACTTTTCCATTAACTGTGCAAAATGAAATACATGGTTGCTTATTAATAGTGGAAGATGGGGAGAAAATGTAGAAAATGGTGAAAGGATAAAACGCCAGCACAAGGTACCAACAAGTTATATACACATATATATATATATATATATATATATATATATATATATATATATATATATATATATATATATATATATATATATATATATATATATATATATATATCATATATATACATATACATATATATATATATATATATATATATATATATATATATATATATATATATATATATATAGTATAAACAAACTCAGCCTCCCTGGCCCGCTAGGGCGGCAACACCCAGCTCGCTGAGCTGGTTATAACAGATACACCCACCTCACTGCACTGGTTGTTGTTGCAGCAACACCCACCTCACTGCACTGGTTGTTGTTGCAGCAACACCCACCTTGTTGCGCTGGTTGTTGCACAAACACCCACCTTGTTGCACTGGTTGTTGCACAAACACCCACCTTGTTGCACTGGTTGTTGCACAAACACCCACCTTGTTGCGCTGGTTGTTGCAGGTCAGGTTGCTCAGGATGCCGGCGGCACACGTCACGACGTTGACGTCAGAAGCGCCCAGCAGCGTTACCAGCGAGTTGATCATACCCTCCAGACCGTCCTGAGACACCACACACGGATGTCAACACACCAAACACCAGCGAGTTGATCATATCCTCCAGACTATTCTGTCCCACACCACATACGGAGAGTAACACACCAATCGCCAGCGACTTCATCATACCCTACAGACCGCCCTGACCGATACCACATACGGATGGAAACACACCAAACACCAGCAAGTTGATCATACCTTACACAGCGTACTGGCCGGCATCACATACGGATGACAACACATCAAACCATGCACCCTATGTCTCCGCCATTGCAGCATAAAGGACAGTGATTCACAAGCCCACCGAATCAAGCACAGCCGAGTTATACGTCATGTCATAAAGTGTTCAGACCTGCTAAGAGCCACAAGGGCCCATCCAGTTAAGTCCGTAAATGGAAGATACCATAAGCCAAGTACAAATACCCACCCCAACCATCACCACATCCTGAAGAAACCATCCACTAACATCCCACCCACCTAGCAATGCCCATCTACCCTAGTTATCCAGCCCTATTCTCCTGACCCCCCTCAACACATGTGGATTGAATTCTCCTCCAACAACTTTCAAACCGCTAGTTACAATGACGGTTGCCAATGATCTGGAAGCAAGTAAAAATGTTAAAAATTGAGTGTAGCGACAGCGAGGTACTATTTTCCAGGGAACCACACTCAAAGAAACTAAGCACATTCTAGTCAGGTGAGAATACCTGACCCGATCGGACCGGCGAACGTCGCGCGACTGACCACTTTGGTGGCGGCGTCCGACAGGTTACGCAGCGTCCACAGGCAGTTCTGCACCAGCCGCTGCGACTGGTGGCCCAGGTGCATGGCCATCGCCTGTACACCTCCGGCGTCCACCACCGCCGGCTTGTTGGACGCACACACCGACAGCACCTGTTGAAGGTCAGACCAGGTCAGGTCAGTTCAGATGCGGGCACGGTTACCGACCATACCAATGCAATTTCGGACGCAAATCAATCAATCTACGTTAGTCGTATGGAAAGGGAAGCCAAAGAAAACAAGCTGTCATGTACAAGTGTTTTTATTACATGAGCCGTCCGACACCCATCTCGCGCCGCACACCTCGAACACACCGACCTTGAGCACGCGAGAGGTGGTCCAGAGCAGCTTCTCGTAGGTGTAGCTCCTCATGATGCGCACCAGCTCGACGGGCCCCTGCGAAGCCAGGATGATGAGCTTGCTCTCCTGGTTGCCGTAGGCCAGGATCTGCAGACAGTCGGTGACGATGGCCAAGAACTTGACGTTGTTGCGCTGCAGCAGCGCCACCATCTTCTGCAGGCCGCCGGCCAGCCGGACTGCCGTCTTGCTGCCCTCCTGGTGCAGCAGCAGGTTGTGCAGAGTCGTGATGGCGTAGAACAGCACCGACTCCACCGGCGAGCTGACGGAGCACACAGCGGCGAGGTCACAGTCAGCTGACGGAGCACACAGCGGCGAGGTCACAGTCAGCTGACGGAGCACACAGCGGCGAGGTCACAGTCAGCTGACGGAGCACACAGCGGCGAGGTCACAGTCAGCTGACGGAGCACACACGGCGCCAACGTCAGCTGACGGAGCACACACAGCGCCAACGTCAGCTGACGGAGCACACACAGCGCCAACGTCAGCTGACGGAGAGCACACGGCGCCAACGTCAGCTGACGGAGCACACACAGCGCCAACGTCAGCTGACGGAGCACACACACAGCGCCAACGTCAGCTGACGGAGCACACAGCGGCGAGGTCACAGTCAGCTGGCAGAGCACACAGCAGCGAGGTCACAGTCAGCTGACGGAGCACACACGGCGCCAACGTCAGCTGACGGAGCACACACGGCGCCAACGTCACCTAACGGAGCACACACACGGCGACAACTTCAGCTGACGGAGCACACACAGCGGTCAGCTGACGGAGCACACACAGCGCCAACGTCAGCTGACGGAGCACACGCAGCGCCAACTTCAGCTGACGGAGCACACACACAGCGCCAACGTCAGCTGACGAAGCACACAGCGCCAACGTCAGCTGACGGCCAGATCAGGGCCAGGTGATGGCAGTGTACAGCGCCACCAATAACTCCATCGGACGGTTGAAACCCAACGAGCTAGCTGGATTTCTTAACACGCAAAACTATCCGCTCCAAATATAAATGTTTCCTTCGCTGTTGCTGGAAAACTTGGCTTCAGTGTTGATCAAAAGTGTGACCTCGGCCTATCATGTGCACTAACTCGTACCGGTCGGGACCGACAGTAACAATGTGTGAAGCGCCCAAATGCAGTCTGCTGCTATATTTGCTATGACTTTACATTCACACTTCAGAAGCCGGATCAGAAAGTCTCACGTCGGCAAGTAGACATGCGGTGGGAGAGGACCCGGCTACCGTGGCCGCCACACCAGTGCTGGTGGGGCGGGCGGACCCACCTGAGCAGCTTGACGAGCGCCGGGATGCCACCGGACTTGAATATGGAGAGCAGGCCCTGACGGTGGTGGCTCAGGTTGTGCAGGGCACCTACCGCCACGCGCGTCGTCTCCAGGTCGTTGCTGTTGGAGAGCGTGCGCACCAGGGCGGCCACCATCTGACGACCGAGTGGTGTTAGTGACGGACCACGACGGCCGAGTGGTGTTGGTGACGAACCACGACGGCCGAGTGGTGTTGGTGACGGACCACGACGGCCGAGTGGTGTTGGTGACGGACCACGACGGCCGAGTGGTGTTGGTGACGAACCACGACGGCCGAGTGGTGTTGGTGACGGACCACGACGGCCGAGTGGTGTTGGTGACGGACCACGACGGCCGAGTCGTGTTGGTAACGGACCACGACGGCCGAGTGGTGTTGGTGACGGACCACGACGGCCGAGTGGTGTTGGTGACGGACCACGACGGCCGAGTGGTGTTGGTGACGGACCACGACGGCCGAGTGGTGTTGGTGACGGACCACGACGGCCGAGTGGTGTTGGTGACGGACCACGACGGCCGAGTGGTGCTGGTGACGGACCACGACGGCCGAGTGGTGTTGGTGACGGACAACGACGGCCGAGTGGTGTCAGTAACGGACCACGACGGCCGAGTGGTGCTGTTGACGGACCACGACGGCCGAGTGGTGCTGTTGACGGACCACGACGGCCGAGTGGTGTTGGTGACGGACCACGACGGCCGAGTCGTGTTGGTGATGGACCACGACGGCAGAGTGGTGTTGGTGACGGACCACGACGGCCGAGTGGTGTCAGTGACGGACCACGACGGCCGAGTGGTGTTGGTGACGGACCACCACTGCTCAGTGAGGCTGTGCAGACTGTGTGACACTGCCAGAGAATGCCCCACACTGGGATCCACTGTAGCCACTGCTGGGTAGGATGATGGCTTTGGTGGTTGGTCGGCTATTGCGGCTGCAATAGTCCACCGCTATGACCATGCTATCGTCGCCAGTCTCTCGCAAAGATTGCCTCGGGGCGAAGCAACAAATGGCACTCCAACTGAAAACCTGAGAGACATGTTGTCGTAATGTGACTATCGGATTCCCTCATGGCACTAATGGTAGGGCACCATTGGTGTAGGAGATCGTGTCCGTTCCACTCGGAGTAAGAGCAGCACATCGCCGACACACCACATGAACAAACTGCACAATAACAAATACGCGCGGAGAGTATCACATTTGTCATTTGGTTGCTTCTTGACATAATGAAATATTCATCAAATACGAGCTCAACAAGCTGTTTTACACAATTTGTAAAGACGGATAGTTCAGACCCAACAGGCGCGACTCCGAACATACAGCACTAGCAAGCAATACTGAAACTCACGAAACAAATATGCACAGCATGACCGATGCTGTGCACCATGCACAATCTGACCATTCAGAAAACATTGTAAAAAATAGAACATTGGGTTAGTCCAACATGCTGGACTGGTTGTTTATGCATTCCATTTGACGTGTGCCCACATACTGCACGAGAAGACTCCACATTTCGAGACTGCGTCGTTCAATAGATCTTGCTCAGTGAATGCATGCAACAATTTCAGTAGCACTACAGGCCTGTGCCACAATCAAGAGAAGTGCAAGCCAATGTAAAACAAAATACCGGCAGATTGTGCCGAAATAACCGACGTGGCATAAATTAGTTGTCTAAATTCGATTTTAAAAAGCAGCAGGGCTTTTACGGAGCCACAACTTGATACATTGCTCTACATCTTGGTCTTCACAAAAAAACAAAGTCATGCCCGCATTCGCGATTGCAACTCATGCAGAACATGTTCATCGGAATGTAGAAATTACCTGATTGAAGCCCTGGAGCACGAATTAAGGCACACATTAATTAACAGATCCACGACTGATGAATGTTTGTGTGATGTGCATATGTATGTACGTACACATATGCGTACATGGGTAATATATGTTTGTTTGTTTGTTTATTGGGTGGTTCACGACACACTGTATGCACATTCACGGCTAATGGCGCCGCCCACACTGTTTCGCCGGTGGCCCGAGGGATTGGGAAATATCCTGAGTGGCGCTAGTGTCGAACCCGTGACCTTTGGTGGGTAATATATGTAAACATGTATGCATCCATATATGTACATTCATATGTGTACATGTGTGCTTCCCAAACACATTAATATTTTCCTGCCATGACACATATCAGGATAAGTGGTGGCCAATTTCGCTTACAGTGTGAAATGAGATTCTGTTACTATGCAATTGCTTTCAAGAAAAATCAGAAATTATACTGCGTCCTATCATCTAGCACAAGTGAACTATTGTTTAATTCAAGGCACAGGCGATAAAACATATAAAACCCTAATGATTCATGGTAGAATGTATACACAACAGAAAGTGAATATATCGATCAAACCAAACATATATATGCCGGTTAATGGCATGGAGTTTTACTGCTACACAATCTGCGTATTCGCACACATCCGCCCATACACACAATGCAGATCCATTCCAGCTGTTCTGGCCAGACACTGCTCCCTAGAAGGTGGCCAGTGGCCGGCGCTGGCCGGAGGGTGGTCGGCAGATGTTCTGGCCAGACACTGCTCCCTAGAATGTGGCCAGTGGCCGGCGTTGGCCGGAGGGTGGTCGGCAGATGTTCTGGCCAGACACTGCTCCCTAGAAGGTGGCCAGTGGCCGGCGCTGGCCGGAGGGTGGTCGGCAGATGTTCTGGCCAGACACTGCTCCCTAGAAGGTGGCCAGTGGCCGGCGTTGGCCGGAGGGTGGTCGGGTGATGTTCCGGCCAGACACTGCTCCCTAGAAGGTGGCCAGTGGCCGGCGTTGGCCGGAGGGTGGTCGGCAGATGTTCTGGCCAGACACTGCTCCCGAGAAGGTGGCCAGTGGCCGGCGTTGGCCGGAGGGTGGTCGGCAGATGCTCTGGGTTTGAGCTCATCTTTTTAGACCAGACCATTCTTCGAGCCAAACCATCCTTCAAGTCAGACCACCATCCGGCCCAGACCACCCTCTAGCCCACACCATCCTCCAACCCATGTCATCTGCAGCCCACACTACCATCCGGCCCGGACCGGCTGCCCTGACGTGGCCGGCCGACCGAGACACACGCACCTGAGGCGAGTTCATGATGGCGTGACGGCTGGCCTCCTTCTTGCTCAGCTGGTGCACCATCATGGCCGCCTGCGACACCACCACCTGGTCCTCGTCGTTGAGCAGCTTGATCAGCTCGGGGATGGCGCGGGTCGCCAGGTCGGCATCGTCCTGCCGAGCCGAGGAGTCAGCTGCATCGCCAAACCACGGGGCGACCAACCAAGCTCACACCAACCGGAAAATTGGCTGGGGATGCCACATACACACACCTGGTAGTTGATGATGTTGAGGATGCCACAGGCACCTGGTAGTTGATGAGGTTGGGGATGCCACACACACTCGGTAGTTGATGAGGTTGAGGACGCCACACACACCTGGTAGTTGATGAGGATGGCGATGCCCCACACACCAGGCAGTTGATGAAGTTGAGGATGCCACAGGCACCTGGTAGTTGATGAGGTTGGGGATCCCACACACACTCGATAGTTGATGAGGATGAGGATGCCACACACACACCTGGTAGTTGATGGTGTTGGGGATGCCACACACCTGGTAGTTGATGGTGTTGAGGATGCCACACACCTGGTAGTTGATGATGTTGTGGATGCCACACACCTGGTAGTTGATGAGGCTGGGGGTGCCATACACACCTGGTAGTTGATGAGGTTGACGACGGCGTGGCGCAGCATCTGGCTCGGCTCGGCCAGACGCTGCACGGCCGTCGGCGGGCCGCGGTCCAGCTGAGTGCTGGGGATCTCCAGGCCCTCGTCCAGCGTTTCGGGGAACATGGCCGCGCGCACCCGCTGCGTGCGAGTCTGCGCCAGCGCCTGGTTCATTTCTGGCCACATAGAGCAGGCGACTTCACACACAGAACGAACGCAGCGGCTACCTCAGCAGCCAAGGGCTGGGTGCCTACAGTACAAAAGGGCGAAGCATGGCATCACAACTAAGACAAACTTGTCAATCTGTGAGTTCGAGACCAATGTGCTGGTTTTACTTCTTTAAAAATAGTCAGAATTGTTGTTGGAGTGGCTTTATGAACCAGTGCCCAATTAAAGGCAGAGCCTGCTGCACTAACGCTGGTCTCACCACCCGATTCTGGAATTCCAGTTCAATGGCCTGATTTTCAACTATTTTTACGAACCGCCACTGCACGAAGACGGCCGATCCGGCGCCGCATCTCCGGTCTTATCGGCCAGTTGCCAACTGATCCAGCCGAGGGATATGACAGCGAAGGACGCAGCCTGAACTCTGTCTCGCCAGGACAGCGGAGACCAGCGCAGGCCGGCGCTCCCACCATCTGAGCTGTCGGGGCGGCACCGAGCGGCCGCGGGTACCTACCGTCCACCTGTCCCTGGCTGTAGCCGGCGTAGTTGGGATCGTACATCATGTCGGCCGTCTCCATGTCGTCCTCCTTCCCGGAGAGCGACGGCGCCTGGGTGGTGGCGCCAGAGTTGATGCCCGAGTCGCCGGCGCCAGCCAGTCCGTAGTTGGCCTGCTGCCACATCTTCACGTGCTCGCCGCCGCCGCCGCCGCCGCCCCCGCCGTCGGGGTAGCCGGCCGACTGGCGACCTGCATCGTATGGTCGCCTGGTTAATTCGGGCATAGTGGCGTACTGACCAACGCCTGATCGTGTGTAGCCCACAGCCGTAAGCGCACGAACATACAAAACACGAACAGAGACAAGCTTGTCTATGCATCTGAAAAGTCAGCAGACACAAGCAGAACAGTGAAAACACACAAAACAAAGAGAAAACTGCGAATCTGCAGCCAGTCAACAACAGCACACATGAGCCTATGGCAGCCACTGCATATATGGAAGATCATACAGTAGGAAGGTATTGAAGCAGCGCAGCTGTCCAGATCGGGTGAGCTGCCATGTATTTCCCAGCTTGCTGGGGCACGCAAACAGTCGCACATCAGGGCCAGACTTAGTGCGTTTGCAAGCACGAACGTGAGAACAAAATGTACCAGAATATCAAAGCATCATCACACAGGTGGGAAATAGTAGAACATCTTCCCCACCAGAATGGTTGTGATAGGTTGAGCATGGGTGGCTATTGGACTAATGATTGATAGAAACCTCTCTTCGAGACCTGCCATAGCATGATGGCTCTGAATTCAATTTAGCTTTGAGTCCATTGTGCTGGTTTGAGCATTGTATGACCAGGATTTTATGCAACACATTAAAACAGATGCAAGCATGTTTTTAGAACACCAACAGAAAGAACCTTTCACTCTTTTACTGCATGTTTGACTGCTAGGCTAAAGCTTGTATGAATGAATGGAACAGAGAGGTAAAGAATAACAAGGAATGGAGACCACAGGAGAATGCACATAGAAACATGATGCAATTTTCTATAAGGGAGGGGATATAATTCAGTGTTCAGTAAGTGGCACATTTCATCAATTTTCACACAAAAAGTACCATATGCATTGAAAAAGTTTATATCCTGGTACAGTGTCTTAAAATTACTTCACCATTAACTGTGTGGATGAAGAAAGAAGTTGCTTCGGAATAGTGAAAGATTGGAAGAAAATAAGGGATCGCCACTTAAGGATTAAACAAGCAGAATGACTTTCACTTCAGTCAGATGCATTTTACAGTATTTCACAGTTGTGTGAATGATGACTGCCCATACATCATGTGGCAAACTCGTAAAAACCTAAGACAAGGATGAAATAGCACAATTCCATTAACTGTGAAATTCCAGGTCACATCGTCAATTATTTTACACTGTCCTGGTAACACAAAAGATGAAGATAAAGCAGGGCAGTTCACATATCTTCACATGGCTAGACATAGCTAGAAAGGATGATGTTACAATGGCAGTTGCAGTATGTAGACCAGGTCCTTGTAGCCTGCTGATACTTTGGCAGAAAAATGTGGCAGAATGGCATATTTCACTCAAGTACAAATATGGCACAGGAATCTTTGAAAATAGCTACCAGACTCCTTTGCATGCAGAAGATACCGTCCTATTGAGAAGAGACACAAATTCCTCCTTGAAATCAGGTAATGAAGCCAGTTCTTGATTCCATCTGGCATGGCAAGAACTACAATAGTAGCAGCTTCAGGCAGTCTTTTAAACAAGAACATTTTGCAGAATAACCACCAACACCATTTAAAAGGATGTCATGTACAGGTACTTCAGTACTAACAAATTTTACACTTGTACTAATATGCTTATTGTATTACTCACTGGTTAACAGGCAAATACATAATATGACTTAATAATGATAATAATAATACATAATGACTTCTGTTATTCAACCACACACAAACATCAGCAATGCATGACATGACACCAAGTATCACTTTCAATAGAAAATATGTGATAGGTGGTAGAAATAAGCAACAAGAACATAACTGATCCTGCGAAAGTCCAGTCAGATAACATGGATGCTACATTGCCAAGCAATATCAGGAGATGTGTGTTGTTCATACAATCAATAATAGAATGTATCATCACTCCATAATTGTCACACAATGATGGAGTGATGCTAATTTGGAAAACTACATTTCCTACCAGACACATCATAGTGAACATATATGTTGCAACAGTACAATACACACAACAATAATTACAGTAAGTGCAGACAACAACACTAAGCTAGCTTACCAGACCGGGCCTGCTGAGGCATGAAGCTCATCTCCACTTGTTATAGATCAGTCCTGGTGGAAGAACAATATTTATTAGTGGATCAAAGAACAGAATGGCATCATCAATAACTGTGTGGTAATCATTTATCACCTATGAAATTAGAAAAATAACTTGCATGGTGGCATGTACTATGCATCATGTATCATGTGGTGTACTATGTTTATGGAGAATTGCATGTGTTTTTGGAAGTAACTTATGTGTTTCAGATCAAGTGAAGCATGCAATTCTCCATTGCATTGTCCAGTTGTTTTTTTACTTTGATCAGGTCAACAGTTCAAAAGTTATAGCCTGGGGAATTTCTGGAAGGTCACTGCATGGTCATGTTTGGTGGTTGATAACAATGTTAAATATCATTCAAAATATAAATATCCAGACACTTTTGAATTCATAAAAGTAAAAAGAATATAATTCTGGCAATATCTTTATATGTGATAAATGATTAAAAGGCTGTCCCATGATCTCAGGTCATGTGACCTACAGTGACTTTGATGCCAGTGAACTTGCTTTAATTGATAGGATGAAAGGACCATGCTTTTTGCAAATACATAAATATCACAAATACAAAATATTTTAGCTACAAATGCTTGCTTGTAGAGTGCAAAATTGTCCATGTTTTAAGCTTTCTGTGGATTGAGCTTCTAACTTAGCCAGGCCTGGCAGTCAGCAGAGCCCAAATCAAGAAAGGGCCTGATGGACAGGGTCCAAGCACTTGAAAAGGGCCCTCCAGTTTGTTAGGAAAGGCCCTGGATCATTAAAGTTAGTTATTAGGGCCTTAGGGTGCATCAACTACATTGGTCATACAGTGCCCATGGGTCATGAAAGAGGGCCCATGAAATGACTGAGTGAGAGCTGGTGATTTTTCAGTGTCAAATTGATGTAGCATAAGGTACTGTAAATTTCAGAGCTCCAGTGCAAACTATTTTTGACTAAGGTATAAAACATCATGGAGGTGGTAGGTATCTACCCACCCACCTGGCCATGTGACAGTTAACATAGGAAACTTGGCAGCTGCAAAGGAGTCATGCAGGGGCCCCTGACAGTGCCTCCGAGGGCTCCAATGGCTGTTACAGGGTCCACTGGCCCAATCAATGTTCATCATGTGCTCCAATCCCTGCTCAGGGTCCCCCCATTTGTCAAAGAAGATACTCAGGGAGAAATGTGACAACAGGGCCTACCAATCATTGGCCAATCAGTAGCTGTTGGTGTGTGGGCATCAGAATGGAATTAGCATGCTCCAGACAATTCCCAGGCATATGTGTTTGGAAGGGGAGGGGGCAGGTGCTCTGCCTTGTTTTCTGCTGGCTCACCTGACACTGCTACCCTCAGTTAGTGAGCACAGGTTAGTTGGCCACAGGCCTCATGGTTCTATATGGTGGCCAAAGGGATGTGGGCGATTGGAATAGGCATCCTCAGCTGGTACTAAAGGAGCAGTTTTTCTCAAATAGCAAATGGTAGAAGGCTGATACAGCTATGTTTCTGATCCTGTCAAGCTTTTTCAATGGGGTGTCCTTTGCATCTCATATCCAGGATTAGTTATCTGATCATCCAATAGATGTTGGTAGTATTGGTTGGTGGTCATACACATTCAGGTTGGCCAATAGTTTCCAGTCTGTTTACTACTATTTGTGGATCCAGCAAAAAGGACCAAATATAGCTAAATTCATATCATGGAGTACAATGATATAGGCATCCATTCATCTGCAGCTTCTTTTTCAACACTTTATTATGCATAGCAGCAGAAATCTCCCAAGTAATGCTATTTGTGAAGAATTGTGGAATATACTGCTCTCTGAACAATCAATCAACATCCTTGTCAAAGGAGTATCAAAAGCCTACTTCTTGATGCAGGCTAATGAAGTCTTTGTGTCTCTCATTTAACAGTATTTCATTTATAAGCATCATGCTAATTCTCCAATAAAGAATGGTGATACACAGACATCTTGTGCAATTTCAGTTGGGGGGATTACCTATGTGATATGTCATATCATACCAGGGTATATCACACATTTTTCACACTCCAAAATCTAGCTATTCCTAAATTAGGAATCCCAAAACAAATGAAAATGGTAGACATAATAACACTACTGGCTTATATTTGGGCCTGAGGCATCAAAAGCATTTGAGATGACACAATTTCTACGACAAGCTTTAGCCTCCCACTGTGATCGTTTTGACAGCACACACCTAACAAAGAACCATCACTTTGCACATGAATCTGCCCTAGGTAGATATGTATCTTAGGTAGCTAGCATAGCTGTTTGGTGCTGGAGCTGTCTCCTGCAGCCATCTCTTGTACCTGCTGCTAATTTCATAAAAACGTTCCTTGTCAAGATGAAGGGAGGATAAATAGGTACTCCATCAAATCATAGTTCATACCAAGCAGTAGTAACATCATACAAAGTTCACGCATCCCTCAATTTTTTTTTTAATTCAAATCCAAATTCGTAGTCATAAAGTCATAAAGTCATAAAGTGTTAAGGCTTAATAAGGGCCACAAGGGCCCATCTGGGTCAAGCCTGTCTAGAAGATATTAGAAAGTACATGTTCACACCTATCAATTCCAAACCCATGCAATCCCTCCACCTGTGCCACCACAGCCAATCTCATCAGCATGACATCACAAAGGAAGTTGCCAAATCCACTGCTAGGTACACCCCATATAGTACAACATAATACTAGCATAATGTTATACCCTATATAGCTAGTGAAAATACTCAATATCCCATGCATCACAAGTTAGAATTCAAAAACAACATTTTCCTGTCTAAAAAAATTATCCACCCTACTTTTAAAGACATTCAATGAGGGACTCCCCACTGCATCAGCAGGCAGCCTATTCCATTGGTCAACAACCCTTTGACTGAAGACCTGTTGTCGTTTAACTGTCCTGCACCTCATTTTGTCTAACCTGAATTGATGACCCCTATGGGATACTCTAAACTGCAGAGCATCATTCAAATTGACCCGATCTAGCCCTCTAACAATTTTGTACATTTCAATCATGTCTCCCCTTAATCTCCTATACTTGAGTGAGTACATATCTAATGCATTAAGCCTTTCTCCATATTCTAAGTTACTTAATCCACTGACGAGTCTAGTGGCTTTGCGCTGGACTCTTTCTAACATATCTATATCCTTTTCTAGGTAGGGGCTCCATGCTTGTACAGAGTACTCCAAGTGGGGCCGCACATATGCTAAGTACAGCTTTTTCATGACTTCCTGCTCTTATATTTCACACTTCTATTAATGAGTCCCAGCATTCTGAGTGCCCTATTTCTAGCTGAGATACATTGTTTTTCTGCTTTAAGGTCTTTTGAGACCAACACACCTAAGTCCCTTTCCTCTTCAATAACATCCAGTTCCCTCCCTCCCATTTTATAACTGAATGTCTCGCCTGCAGACCCTATATGCATAACCTTACACTTATCATAGTTGAAAGTCATCTGCCATTGATCAGCCCACTCTTTTAGGTCGTCCAAATCTAGTTGAATATTACTAGATTGATCTCTGCTGTTAGCCACTCCTACCAGCTTGATGTCATCAGCAAATTTGAACACTCTATTCCTCAGCCCTACTTCAATGTTGTTCACAAAGATGATAAAGAGGAGGGGCCCTAGAACAGAGCCCTGTGGCACTCCACTCAGAACATCTTTCCAACCAGATTTACATCCATTCAATACTACCCTTTGTTTCCTTCCCTGCAACCATGCTTCAATCCAATGTAGAACTTTTCCTACAATCCCATGTTGTTGTAATTGATGAATTAACCTTCCATGTGGAACTTTATCAAAAGCTTTGCTAAAGTCCAAGTACACAACATCCATCCTGCTTTCATTGTCTACTTCTTTGGTAACATACTCAATGAACTCCAATAGGTTAGTTAAACAAGACCTTTGAGATCGAAATCCATGTTGAGTATCCCTTAAAAGGTTGTGCCTATCAAGATGAATCTGAACATTCTGTTTAACCAGCTTTTCTAGTACTTTGCTAACTAATGAGGTCAAACTGACTGGCCTGTAGTTTCCTACACTCTTCCTATTTCCCTTTTTGAAAATTGGTACTACACTTGCATTTCTCCAATCTTCAGGTACTTCAGGTACTAATCGTTTGTTACTCGCTCTAAACGCAGCAGCCCCTCATCATGACCATTCCACTAACTCACAGTCATCCGCACGAAGTCTTATATGTGCATTCATAAACCCATGTTTGGGTGATTAGCAGCGGTTCATCTGCGCGATACCTTACGTGGAGACGAAATTAAGTCTAAAAAATAACCATCAGCATACTTTCGTGGACATGGAAAATGGCGTCGGGTCCCGGTCTGTTCATTGCTTGCGTTTCAAATGATGTCAGCAGTTGGCGGTTTGCACAGCACCAATAACCGGCGCCAATGTCATTTGCAACATATTTACTGACATCATTTTTATGACGTAACGGCATTTCAAGATATTGAAATTTGCAAGAAAAAACGTACAAAGGACAATCCAATACCGGAACAGGTGAGTGCTATTCAGTGGGGTGCACGAACCCTTCGCCCCTGCCCTTCATGGCAGAATGTTGCGTGGGCCTTGCAATAGCGTTGACTATTAAAAACATGTCTTCAAAATGTGACTAGTTACCCAATTATGTGTGCATGGCTAACCGTCACTGTCGACCGAATGATAATTATCGTCCGGTCGGCAGTGGTCAATAGGGTTATATATACCGGCAGCTAGACGCTTGCGTGCTAATGATTCCCACCTGTCGCTACCCATCGCGCACGCGACCAATCAGCGTGAGGGATTGGTGACGCTGTATGAATGACCCGGCAGTCGAGGCGTTAACCAGTGCCCTCTTTCCGGTCAAATCCTCACACCCCGTCTCGGGAGGGGGGTGAAAACACCCTCTAAAATCCAAGCTAAGCATCGCACATAGCATTTTCAGCTATCCAAGCTAAGCATTTTCCCCAAACGTTACGTCACCAGGGGCTAGATTTTCGCGGCTTTTCACGACTTACATTATGTTTTATCTCTAGGGGGGTCATTATGGGGTATATATGAGAAAAAAAGTTGATTTTGAATGAGAAAATGAGACAGCGAAATCGAAGAGATCTATATTTTTGGCCCCCCAAAATTCAAATTTCATTATTTTGAAATTTCAGAATTTTTAGTTTCAGGTTTTGTGTAATTTTCCTTTTCCAATGGGTAGAGCAGACGGAGAAACGTTGGAAGCCAACTTGCCGTAATAAAAAATGCTTACTTTAGCCAGAATCCTGTATTTTATTTGCAATTTGGAAAATACGCAAAATTGATATGTAGTCAAAAACGGGGAAAAAATGAGAAATTCAGCTGGTACGTTTTGTTGCATCCGTAAAGATACGTAAACGCTGAAAGCTTCAATGAAATATCTGTGTCCGTTAAAGCGTGACGACTGGTTGAACCTTTTTTTAGGTGACTTCACTTGACCTTGACTAACTCGTTGACCCTAGATGACCTGACATAAAAATTTTGAATCAGCATGTCAAATTGATGTGGGAAAGATTATGCCAAATCTGGGCGCGCTGCCGCCCGCCGTTCGTCCGCTATTCGCGAAAAACCTGATGGAAGGCGGTTGAAGACCCCCCCGAGACGGGACGGGTTAAGCTAATAGCCACCACGATCAACCACCAGCAAGAATCCCCCACCCCTCCAAAATAACTCAGAAGTTAATCCACTTGTGCATGGAATGAGTCTTATATACACATAGTATCTAGGAAGCAATGCATGAACCACCGTCGTATAAAATCGACCATAGATCGAAATTTCACTACGTGTTTCCCAACTAAAGTCCTGCGTTATGTGGCAATGAAGCAGGGGAAATACGCGGGGAACCCGCCATCTTTCCTCTCCCGTGGAAAGATGGCGCCCCTCCGACCTGCAAAAGGCGTCTAAACATGGGTTTTCGACCAAGTGTCCACCCCCTTCCCCGAAGTAAATGGGCCGTACAGAATGGGCCCAACTAGAGACAACGTTCGTTTTCTCTATTTCTGAGGGGAAACCCCCTTTTTTTTTAATGCCAACCGCCCCCCCCCATGTAAGGAGGCTTACAGTTTTCCGGCACAAAATTGTTAATATTTTCCCACCCGAACAAGCCGCCAAAACAGGCCGCCAAGCCAGATCCCGGTCACCATCTTTCATTCCCATTACTTGCCCTGACGCATATGCACGCGTGAATCGCGCCGGAGCTAAGATCAGCGGGCGGCTCCGACAACATCTGGGCGAACCGGAGTAAAGGCCCGGCACCCCGTCAGCTGGCAAATATGTGTGCGAACACCAGCTGAATCACGTCCGGCAGAAGGGTCATCGGCCCGTGAGGTTGGTGGCCTGGATCTGGAGCAGTCGTCACCCAAGCCAGAAATAACGCCATGAAGGCCCCAGGTGGCTTGACGATGCGAGTGGCCTGGGAAGAAAACACCCACCAATCAGTAGCGCGAGCTCACTCGGAAGCCCTGGGAGTGGTCTACAGAAAAAAATGAGGCGGGCATACAGAAAATTGAAGAAAAACTGACGGACAGACAGAAAACGCTCTCTCACGCTCATGCTCTCACACTCACACGCTCATACTCTCGAGAGCGCTCACTCTTGGGAGCCCCCTCTCGGAGATGGAGTAATCTCGGGCAGAGCCGAGGCGGCCGAAGAGGCCAGCCGACTACCGAAATGTGAGTACCGTTTGGTGGCCATTCCTTCTTCCTTCTTCCAAACTAACTTCTATCACCTTCTCCGGGGAACAAGAATCTCCTAGGCAGTCGAGAGGAAAGAGACGACGCGCCCAAACTACCGGAAAAAAAATGTGAGTGTCTTTGACCGACAGACACCTCCCCTCCATCTTCGGGCTACCCTAAGGACACTAATCAATGAAACCGTACAGGCTCTCCCCGCCCGGCGCCGTCGGCCCAACCCACGAGGGTACGACCAGGTCGTTCATTGGGTGATTAGACGGGGTGGGACGTGCGAGCGGACAGTGGCGTGACTTCGCACGTCTATTATATAAGGGCAGGGTAGGTGAATACGCATGGGAAGGGGGATTGGACTGGGAATAGGTGTGTCAGGACGGTGTTCCGACCCTGTCGTACCCTGTAGATAACTGTAAATATTGATGATGCAAATGTTTGAGAGACCGGCAGACATAGGGAACGGTTGCCACGCGTCGTAATGTGTGTGCAATATCATTGTCTCCATCTAGCATCTCATAACTTGCCGTTCGCTCTCTTGACGCTAGATGTCAGTGTAGTTATTTACGTATCCAGGTCCGTTTCATCTCGTTTCTCCGCTCATCTACGATGCTCCATGTCCAGTATTATATCATCTGACATAATAGCATTCCACTTCATCGAGCCGTCTTACCTGTATGCTTAACACGCTTGCACTTCCTTTTCCATAGCCGCGTACTTTAGTGTCGTAGCTGGGACATACTGTGTATTCTAGTCCGCGTGAATTGTCGCTATGTCGTCATGTCAATATAGAGTTCTCGTGTTACACGCTGGCGGGTGGCTTACGGGGCAGCGGTGGTGACACGCGTCACCGCCGCTGCTCCGGACCGCACTGAGGGAAGGGTACAGCCGAGCTGTGCACCTTTCAGGTGTTATTTGGCAACGACGTCTCCCTGTGGCTTTCCCCAGATCCTTTACGCCTATTCACATATCCCCACGCAACCCACAGGCGCTACAATTGTTCGGCCAACGTACCGTCAAAATTAGATCAATGGTCTATCGGTATATGTGTTTGGGTACCGCTGAGGGGGTGTCGGGAGCTAAATTTGGGGACCAAGCAATTCATTAATGAATAAGGAGAGCATGGATGGGGCGAGCGAATATGAAGTGAGTGAGGAGAATGAATGTGAGTAGGTAGCGTTAACCGCGGAATATGGGTGCGAATATATGCGAATAATAGCCGCGGGCGTAGCGTCAGCGGAAACCGCTTCGGGCTCAACACAGGCACCTATTTCGTGTGCCACATTGCACAACTATACTACTACAAGCGTCCAAAAAGTCCCAATACCCAAGTCCCAATGTCATTCCACCCAATGGCAAATTTCATTCTTATCAATTCTCTAATGCATCGTACTAATTATAATCTGTCTAAAGACTCTCACCTATATGGTGTTCCCAAAACTTTGGTATCGCACATATATAAATTCGTGTAAGGGACGATAGCTGAAACCAACATCAAGTCGGCTGGGGTTTGGGGTATGTGTGGTGGAGGTGGCGAGGAAACACAATACAATACACCACTGACATAAGGGCACAATCAACAAAGGAGTGATTTAGGTCAATAAGTTCAGTTAGTTCAAGTAGTTCCAGTTGAGGTTAGCAATATCTAAAAATACCACTCACACGCCCATACCTCACCCAGAGTTTAAGCACTATTTGAAACACTTTTCACCCACACCCCACTCATCCCATACGTACCCCCTCATCTTTATCCCACTCACCGCACTCACCCCGCACACCCACACCCGCCACTACCGCCGACACCCCACCGACGGCAGAGCCACCACCCCTACCCCTCCAATAATTTACAGTTAACACGGGACCCTATGTACCCCAATCCACTTGGGTCTATTTTTTTCTTCCCTCGTTTTTTTTCCCCCTCAATAATTTTTTTAAATCACAACCCCTGGTGAAGAAAATACCCGTGGTGATAACCTTTTTAAAGAACAGGGGTAAAAAAAACCCCTTTTCAAAAAAAAATTTTAAAAAAAAAAAAAAGAAAAAAAAAACCCGTTGGGGGTTTTTTTCACACAGGAGAAAATAAAAATAGCCGCTTTCTTTCTTTTTTTAATTTTTTTTTATTCTCCTATTCAGGCAGCAACAATACTAATACAAAAAATAATATACTGTCATCCCTTTTCTGCCATAGCTTCACTAAAGAAAACGTTAAAATAAATGAAACATCCTTCGTGTTCGTTCGTTTCTGGTTGTTTTTTTGTTATATCTTTTTTTTATTTTACCTTACTTAAAAAAAGCTTGATAAGGGGAATTTTAAAAGGGGAAGGGTGGAAAGGGGTATCTTGCCTTATTGCCCTTTTTCTATTTATCTATTTATTTTTTTTTTGGAGGCCCTTTTGGTGCTTTTTTTAATACTTCCATCCTTTTTCCTTTATTTTATTACAAAGAAAAATTTAAAAAAATTAGGTTTTTCACCATAAAAACTTAACCCTCCCCCAAAAAGACAATGGTGAGATGACCCTACCTTTGCGAGATCATGTATTATGCAATTCACAATGCACGCGAGGAGCATCACGCTTGTTAACTCTATCAATGCGAGTACGTATTGATACTACATGAATGCGACACAACATAAGCTTCGTGTTACGGGATGTCCCATAGACAATGTCTTGTCTGCTCACATGATCGCTGTTAGGAAGTTGATGCCCACCCGTGCAGCGATCCGTCGTCACCCTTCCGCACCACATCTTCACAATTTAATGCTACTGTTATGTAATTGCAGGAATAAATCGACGTGAAATGTATGTCCCATCTGCCCCTTCTCACACCCACTCTCCATCGATAGCACCGCGCCTATGCATGTTGGTTTCCTCAATCCACTTCCAGCAGGTGGCACATTACACACTCCGCCGATGGCTCACCCCCAAGGACATACGTGTAGAAACAGGAGGCAGGGGGCCATAACTCCCCGCTTTTTTATGAAAGTCTAACATTAATGCTATGCCGATGCATGATAAGCATCAACTTCAAAGGGAGTCCCCCCCCCCCCCACACACACTTCGTCCAGGGAAGCAAACGTGACCAATTCCTGCTTTGACTTGGCACGAGCGAGCCATTCTCGTCCTCTGACCCAACCGGCCCAGCCGACTTGAAGTCAGCTCACTCAGCAGTTGCCACCTGCCATCGGCGCGTGATGATGCCGGCCTGCAGTGCAACACTCTGGCCGGCGGCCGCATCCAGATCCCTGAAGCAGCCGGTGCAGTCCCGACCCAGCACGTGCAGGGCGCACAGCCTCATCACCTGGTGGGTGAGCCGCACGTCCGGCGGGAACTCGGCCAGGCTCGCCAGCTGCTCCAGCCGGGCCAAGTCGCGCGGCACGTCCACAAAGCTCTCCATCAGCTCCGGGTCGAGCAGCAGGTGCACGAAGTCGACAAAGAGGTAAATGGCGCCGACGGCGGCGCGACCCGTTGTCAGCCCCAGCAGCGCCCGCACCGGCGGCGCCAGAGTCTCCAGGTACAGCGGCGCCCTGTTCAGGTCGTAGACGATCCGTCCCAGTACGACATCCGGCGCCATCGTCTTGGCGCACGTCATGCGCACCGTCATCCTGCACGCGTGGCCGTATAGCCTGTGCCTCACGAAGAAGCCGATCATGTTGAGGAAGGGGGTGCATTGGTGGTCGATCAGCTCGTCCCCAAGGCCGGTAGCGAGTGAGTGGATGAATGTCAACATCATGGTCATGGGGATTACATCGATCGTGCCGTGGTCGGTGACGAAAGCGAGGCAGCTGGGATGAGTCGGTCCCACCTGTAACGCAACACCTACTTCGTCTAGGGCTAATGTGATCTGGCCTGCGACATCGCCCTCAGCACCAGATATCGGCGTAGCTCTGTCTTTAGTCGAACTTATAATGTGTTCAACGCTTGCTTTGATGCTGGCTAAGGCCCGAGTTGCACTTTGTGAGTCCCCGGAAACGGATGTCATGTTCTGTAGCATGGCTGCCACCTTCTGGATCGCCTCTTTCACTGCAAGTGGCCGGGGAACGCCCAGCTTCAGCTGGTGCTTGAGCGTTAAATCAATCAGGGCGATCTGGAGCTGGGCCGTGTTTGCAGCGCTCAGGATGGGTGGACAGGACGCGATGTTTTCATTGTGCTTGTTCTTCACGTCTCTGATCAGTTCCAGCTGAGCGAGCCGCAGCGTCAAGACCGAGAAGGCCGGCGACGCCGACTGTAGGCTGCAGGACGACATGTCGCCCATCACTTGCGCCTCCTCACCGGCCGTTACGCCCAGCGTCAAGCCTGGCAGCAGCGCCGTCAGTGCCTCCACGTCGTCGGTCGACAGCTGCTGCAGCGGTGGCGGGCTCCGCTGGGCGAGCGCGATCCGAACCACCTCCATCAGCCAGGCGCTCTCCTCCAGCGCCATGCTGGAGAAGACGGCCGCCGCGGCGAACATGGACCAGTCGTCGTGCACCGGGTGCGGACCGAGCTCCGGCCACAGCGCCTCCCACGCGTCGTGCAGCAGGTCCACGCAGCGGAACGCCACGGCCACGCCTCGGCGGATGTCGCTCTGCGCCTGGCGGATCAGGCTGAGCGCCGCGGCGGCCGGCACGCCGTCCACGTCGCCGGCCAGCACCGCCTGGCGCAGCGGCCGGTGCAGCTGCGACAGCGGCTCCCAGCTGGAGAAGTCGAATCGCAGTCGCTCGTCGATGCCGTAGACGTGCTGCAGCGGCTGCCGTCGGACCTGCCGCAGTGTGGCCAGCACCCTGGCAACGTTGTCTGGGTTGACGTGGCTGATGAGGTTGTTGTCTGGTATGAAGTAGCTGGGAATGAAGCCACGCTCGAGACAGCCGATAATTCGGTCGAGCAAGCTCAGCATGTGCTGGAAGAGGTTTTCCTCAACCCAGTCAGCGATGCCGCATGTCTCCAGCTCCCAGAACATCATCGTCTTCAGGTGGTAGGTGACCAACACCTTCGGCTCCTGCAGGTAGCACTTTTGTATCAGCTTGATGAGCAGATAAACCTTCCTCTGGTTGGGAGTGAGGCAGGCCGCCAGACGCTTCTCTGGGTCGGAGAACGACATCCTCCACTCGAGGTCACGTCTCTGACTGTTCGGGTGGCCGATCTTCACCAAGAAGCACCTGCCGTCTCGTCGGATCTCCTCGCGCGTCTCCGGTGGCGGCCAGACCACGCTGTCGCCGGAGACTCGGCTCAGCCAGACAGACAACTCGGGCAGCTCACCAGTCAGTGGCAGTGCCGGAACAATGTCCATATCGAGCAGCATCCGACAGCGACCAGGTCCGTTCTCATCCGGCTGCTGCATGTTGATGGCCGGCCCCTGACGGTGCACTCGAATATCAGCCACTACATCTCGCCACTCGGCCATCACTGCACTGTCCAGCCTGCTCTCGGCCACGTACAGCACGCCCGTGTCGCCCTCGGCCACCACCTCACAATGCTGCCGGACGAGCTGAAGTTGGTCGGCCGCGTCCGGCCCGACGTCGAGCACGACACGCGCGTAGCCGCCGTGACCGGCGCCGGACGTGTCCATGTAGAGGTGGCCGGCGCCGCGGCACACCGCCACCGGCAGCTGCCTCATCTCCAACATGACATCCACGTCGGCCGTGGTGTAGAAGGGCGCGTCGGCCGCCGGCCCGCCGGCGCGCTGCGTGAAGGGCGGCACGGCCAGCCGCTCCACTGACGAGCCGGTGACGAGGCAGCCGAGCGCGCCGCCCAGCTCGGGCCTCGCCGACAGGGCGCGCTGCAGCGGCGACGTGTCGGGCGGCACGTTCTGCTCCAGGTCGTACACGGGCAGCAGGTAGCGCAGCGCCAGCGCGGCGGGACCCAGCGGCAGGCCGCCCTCGGCATCCACTCGCCGGTGGCGCAGGAGCCGGCGCAGCGGCCGCCGCGGCAGGCTAGGTCCGCCGCCGCCACTGTACACAGCGCCGAACGCCTGCGGCGGCGCGCTGACCTCGGCCAGTCCGCGCATCACTGCGCCGGTCGGGTGTCTGAGATCGGCGAGGCTCCGGCTCGGACAGACCCCGCGCCGGTGTCACACCGTGCCGCCACAATTGGCAGTGGAACGGCCAAGCGTGGCGGCGCACAGTGATCCGGAGAGACGTCAGTAGCGGCCAAACTGCCGGCGGCCGCTCTGCAGACACGTGACGGCGGCAAATCACTCTCGCAAGCGGTCACTCGCCACCAAACAATCATCACCGCACCTCTGATTACTTATATTGTCTCTCACCGAAGCACATATCATAACATTGGTACAGTAGCACGTTGGCCATGGACGAGAAAAATTTATCCCGCTGTGCAGCGCGATGATTCACACACGACCGTGTTTGAGGCCACGCCTGCGCGATATCGCGGCGGAAACAACAGCGGATGCATGACCACGCATTCGACCGCAACATATCGACACTGGTAAACCCGGCGGATCAGCGGGTGACGCATGTCAGTTCGGACACCATTATTAATGCGGCCTCGCAGGCGACCCCCGTCCCTCCTCCAAACAGAGTCGGGCGGTAACGCTGGTGACGAACGTGCAGCAGTGAATACAGCGCGACACGGAAGTGATCAATCACCTGCTGATAATATTGGTACTTTTCTATTATACAAAAACAATTAACATAAATGGAATAATGGTCAGGTATATTCAATATTCATGCCGATTTACGCCACACACCAACTGTGTCAAACCGATGGATTCATATCTGTATACAGCCTGCGTTCTTCCTATCCATCATGCAACCATTTATCAAGGGCTACAAGATCAAGAATACACTATTCCAGCGCAACAATACCAAAACCACACAAGCAGTGCACACGTTAGTCCACTCGGGAAACAACGCGGCTCTGATCACAGAATTATGACGGAAGGTATGTTGCAAGATGCTGAGATTTCCTGGAATGATGATGTCATGAAAAGTCGTCATTGGAGAAGACCGCTCCTGCCTGCGGATGCCCAACCAGACTCGAGACGTCGATATTTCATCACGAGAAGGTAGCGACCCTCGGCAACATACAGATACAAATATCCCACACAGCCAAGTACCCTCTGATCCATACCCAACACATACAATCTTCAAAACATTACTTGTCGACACCATCTCCATACGAGCCCATGATCGCTAACGTGGCCAAAACCCCACAGAAATTCGGGCACAACACACTGTCGACCGAAGCGGGAACGTCGGTTACCGACGTTCCCGCTTCGGAAGCGTTCACATATGCTTTACAGCTCGGCCTGCAATGGCACGAATACATTTTCACCAAACCTACAATGACACGGAAAGACACAAGCCCCTGATGGAAGACGGGAGACTTACCCGAGCCACATGGGTGCATTTATATGGGGATGGGAGACGCATTTGCTCTCGAATACGTACAAAACATATATGTGTTCTCTTCGTGGCAAGGGTATGTCTGATTTTTACACTCAACATACCTTTTGTATGAAAAGAAAAAAAGAAATGCCATGGATCGGATTACCTCCCCTGGACTCTGAAAACAAAAATGCAGCCATGATACCATCAATACTACCACTACTCGAGAACTCGACCATTACCCTACGAGAACAAATGATCTTAACAATGTAAGGACGTTGTGTTGTTCTGATTTGTGCATTGCATCTGGAAGCAGACAAGGAGCAACGAAACGTCATGAATCACCATGGTAATATTAGCGATCGGGTGCTGCCAAAACCGGGTAACGATCACCGAGCAAACCTAAAATAAACACAACGACGGCACGAATGCGGTGGAAACTTCCGGAAGCGTTCCCCATGGGAATGTTCAGAATACCACCATGTACGAGCGCAAAGCGCGCCTTGCAATCATGAACACGATACATGGAAAAGGAATAGAAACGTTGCCGACTGCGAGCGTGCCAGCACTCAAAATAATCGCCAGCGCCAACACGTACAAAGTGAAGAGTTTCCGCACGTGACCGGCTGACGAGAGCGGTGGTGTGAGATCACAACCCAGCTGTCACGGCTCTCAGGCGTCTCGGACACCGTGAGTGCCGCGGCTGACACCAGGTCACATTGTCCGGCCGACGTGCAGTACGCTGCTCTACAGGCGGAGCAGCCCACCCCGCCACAGAGCCGGAGCGAGACGTGCGCTCAGCCGGGCTGGACAAACTGCACACACATTCCCAGCCGACGGGTCAACGGTGCAAGAGGGTTATATAAATTCGTTAGGAATGCTCGGTTCGTTAGTTGTTAGGGTTTTAGGGCGCATCAACTGCAGTGGTTATGTAGCGCCCATAGGAATGCTCGGTTACGCCTGCCACTGCTGAAGGAGCGTGCGGCTGTCATATTCTCCATGTATCACAGCCAGACGGCCTGCTGGATGCGGCCCGTCAGCGACGGTGCGACCTCCACTTGGGAACACACAGACGCCGCCCAGGAGCAGCAGGCCCAGTCAGCGGTCAGGAATACAGAGGCGAGTGACCGCTGCCAGGTACAGCACGACCACTAGTTGCGGAACACACCGACACCGGTGAGGGACGAGGGATCCCAGGGAGCGGCGGTGTCACCGTCGGACCGGGTTCCGCTGTACGGTGGCCGACACCAGGTCCCAGACGAGGGACCCCAGAGAGCGGCGGTGTCACCGTCGGACCGGGTTCCGCTGTACGGTGGCCGACACCAGGTCCCAGACGAGGGACCCCAGAGAGCGGCTGTGTCACCGTCGGGCCGGGTTCCGCTGCGCGGCGGCTGGCACCAGGTCCCAGACGAGGGATCCCCGGGCAGCGGCGGTGTCACCGTCGGACCGGGTTCCGCTGTACGGTGGCCGACACCAGGTCCCATACGAGGGACCCCAGAGAGCGGCGGTGTCACCGTCGGACCGGGTTCCGCTGTACGGTGGCCGACACCAGGTCCCAGACGAGGGACCCCAGAGAGCGGCGGTGTCACCGTCGGACCGGGTTCCGCTGTACGGTGGCCGACACCAGGTCCCAGACGAGGGACCCCAGAGAGCGGCGGTGTCACCGTCGGGCCGGGTTCCGCTGCGCGGCGGCTGGCACCAGGTCCCAGACGAGGGATCCCCGGGCAGCGGCGGTGTCACCGTCGGACCGGGTTCCGCTGTACGGTGGCCGACACCAGGTCCCGGACGAGGGACCCCAGAGAGCGGCGGTGTCACCGTCGGACCGGGTTCCGCTGTACGGGGGCCGACACCAGGTCCCAGACGAGGGACCCCAGAGAGCGGCGGTGTCACCGTCGGACCGGGTTCCGCTGTACGGTGGCCGACACCAGGTCCCAGACGAGGGACCCCAGAGAGCGGCGGTGTCACCGTCGGACCGGGTTCCGCTGTACGGTGGCCGACACCAGGTCCCAGACGAGGGATCCCGGGTAGCGGCGGTGTCACCGTCGGACCGGGTTCAGCTGTACGGTGGCCGACACCAGGTCCCAGACGAGGGACCCCAGGGAGCGGCGGTGTCACCGTCGGACCGGGTTCCGCTGTACGGTGGCCGACACCAGGTCCCAGACGAGGGACCCCAGAGAGCGGCGGTGTCACCGTCGGGCCGGGTTCCGCTGTACGGTGGCTGGCACCAGGTCCCAGACGAGGGATCCCCGGGCAGCGGCGGTGTCACCGTCAGACCTCCGCTGTACGGCGGCCGACACCAGGTCCCAGACGAGGGACCCCAGGGAGCGGCGGTGTCACCGTCGGACCGGGTTCCGCTGTAGGGTGGCCGACACCAGGTCCCAGACGAGGGATCCCCAGGGAGCGGCGGTGTCACCGTCGGACCGGGTTCCACTGTACGGTGGCCGACACCAGGTCCCAGACGAGGGATCCCTAGGGAGCGGCGGTGTCACCGTCGGACCGGGTTCCACTGTACGGTGGTCGACACCAGGTCCCAGACGAGGGACCCCAGAGAGCGGCGGTGTCACCGTCGGACCTCCGCTGTACGGTGGCCGACACCAGGTCCCAGACGAGGGACCCCAGAGAGCGGCGGTGTCACCGTCGGACCGGGTTCAGCTGTACGGTGGCCGACACCAGGTCCCAGACGAGGGACCCCAGGGAGCGGCGGTGTCACCGTCGGACCGGGTTCAGCTGCGCGGTGGCTGACACCAGGTCCCAGACGAGGGACCCCCAGGGAGCGGCGGTGTCACAGTCGGACCGGGTTCCACTGTACGGTGGCCGACACCAGGTCCCAGACGAGGGACCCCAGAGAGCGGCGGTGTCACCATCGGACCGGGTTCCGCTGTACGGTGGCCGACACCAGGTCCCAGACGAGGGACCCCAGAGAGCGGCGGTGTCACCGTCGGACCGGGTTCCGCTGTACGGTGGCCGACACCAGGTCCCAGACGAGGGATCCCTAGGGGGCGGCGGTGTCACCGTCGGACCGGGTTCAGCTGCGCGGCGGCTGGCACCAGGTCCCAGACGACCAGCTCGTCGTCACGACACATTTCCATCACTATGGGCGACAGCTCGCGCTGCGCCGACGCCGCCAGACACATGCCGGCCGCCGTGTTGTAGACGACGGTGCTCGTCTGTGGAACACAGGCATCTACACAGTCCGAGCACAGGCGTCCATGGTCGAACCACAGACATTTACACAGTCGGAGCACAAGGGTCGGTGACCATGGGACTCAGAAGAGCGTAGTCATCAAAGAAGCCGCAGAATTTACGACCACACTGTTACGTGAAGACATTTAAGCACATCGTCTGGCCCAGAAATACTCCAAAAATTACTAACGTTACATAAATATAGGTCCGATTAGGAGTAGTACCATGGGTGCATAATAAAACAGCATCCATGCTGACATTGAAAACGACACCTGCTTCAAGGGCACTGGCACGAAATCCAGGGCTCGACGACCAGCAGACTTGTGGGCATGGCGACATGGTTTACACCTATTCTGGATATCCTATTTTGAAGAAAAACGTTGAATTGTATATTTCGTTGCAGTTTGAAGTCCTAAAATAATCACAAGGATGATAGTTTGCAAATAATACTTTAACATCCTGGGTAATTCTCGTCACTATAAGTTGGCTTTAACTAGATAAAACCAGTTAGTTTCAAGCGAAGGAATGTTCAATGCTAATTGCTCACTGAGTGTGGCTAAAATTGTATCGGCCTGATTGCATCTGATAATCGGTCTGTAGCTCCTGATTGGCCTTGGTTACAAACAAATAAACATATAAACTGGTGTAAAATTTGGATAGCATATGTTTGCGTGCATTGCAGTACATAGTTCAGGGTTTCGACTCCAGCTGAGTGGTGTGGCAGAACCATACCCTTGAAGTGAATGTCATCAGAAATTTGGCAGCATGTCATAAACTAGTTCACCACAAAGAACGCATGATAGACTCGGCCGTTCAATTCAATGCTAAAGGACTGAGCAGATCCGTCCGTTGGCATTAAGATCCGGTGGGAGGGGAGGACAGCCTAGAGCAGGACCTGTCATGCGACGGGGAGGGCTAGAGATTTGCATAGGCTGAAGTTATTCAAGTGTATGTGCGATGCTTTCAAGTGCTGAATATTGAAGTGTACGCAATGCATGCATGTCGTGCTATTTCAGGAGGGATGCAAGGGTACGCTTGCGAGTGAAACAGGGGAGCATAAATTGCTCAGAAACGACAAAGTCGTTAGCATTGAACAAAGGTAGTTCAACGTTTACGTACATATTCCTAGGTGGATAATCCTAAGATATATAAAACGGGTGGGGTTAGTTATAAGAGATGAAGTCGCGTGAAAATTCCATGTGTTGCATGGTGTACCTTCTAGGCGTGCCCAAGAAGCCTGTTCCATGACCATAAGACGATTTACCGAACATATAGCGGAAATAGAAAGCAAATGTGGCCGCTCCATCGCCTGACGCTCCGCACCGTATGCTGCCGACCCACCTGAGCGTCGTGACTCCACCACTGGTCGGCTGACGCCCCGCACAGTGTTCGCCAACTAACCAGAGCGTCGTGGCTCCACTGCTGGTCGTCTAACGCTCCGTAGCGTACGCTGCCGACCCACCTGCGCGTCGTGGCTCCACCTGGTCGCCTGAGGCACCGCACCGTGTTACCCCAACCCACCTGAGAGTCGTGACTCCACTGCTGGTCGCCGGCCATCTCGTGGCACTTCTGCAGCTGCGGCGCCTTGCCGCTGGCGTCCAGACAGAAGAGCCGGTGCAGCACCAACTCGCCGCGACTTGTCTCGTGGAACACCTGGTCATCGGCGTTCGAGCACGGCCGCAGCAGCAGCCGGCTGCCGCGCGTCTTGTAGCTCTTGGCCGCGTGCGCGCACTGCAGCGAGCCGCGCAGGCGCAGTCGGTAGGCGGCGGTGTAGTGGCGCTGCCGACTGTACCACGGCTGGACCGGCCGGCGCCGCGTGTCCGGCAGCAGGACGCCGTCCTTGCGCTTCTGCTTGGGCACGTGCAGGCTCGGGTACACTGTGTCGAGGTACCTGGCGAAGGTGTGGGGGTGAGCCACCGGGCCATCCGCCATAGATGTGCCATGTGCATGATGTGAGGGAGGGACAACTACCGGTATCATATCAGTACACATGTAAGGGACACGGACACATCAGTATGTGGTAACTATATGATGGGTATGTCATGTACCTCCAGTGCATATGTACGATGAAGAATGCGTAGGTTCGACTAAGCACCACAACACAGCACACGACAGTAGAGGCACGCGTGTAGGCTTCACGCAGCATGTAGATGAAAGGGTGATGTCATCTTGAGAAATCGTGGAACCCTCCCAACCCCACACGAGCAAAGCTCAGTTAACTTGTACGGAGATGGTTGGTGTGGGCCGGATATCACCAAACGGCTTGTATACAATCGCTCTGGAACCAGCTAGTGTGACGTGATACATCATTCACCTTGTTTTTTTTTGTGTGGTCTAGTGTGATTGTGAAGGTCTCTCAGCTAAAATAGACTGAATTTCATGTTAAATGATCATCGCACTTCCATCAACCATATTCACATTAAATTGCAACATCCAGTCTTCGCAGCCCAAGAGCTTCGTTACATCCTAAACGCGCACTGTTTGGAATAATAACAGATACTGTCATTGGAATAGGAGACTTGTAGGTTTCTAACCAAACCAAGACATGCTCTAATATGAGAGGTCTGAGCCAGTTTTGAGTTCAGCCGCCGATGGCCCAGTCCGAGCTCCGAGCTGAGCTGCTTGGACCGATCCGAGCAGAGACTGACTGTGGTGAGCGGGCACATACCACTTGAATGATTTACAGTTGAGCCGTTTCCTCAGCGCCCGCCGCTCCGACACATCGCCGTACGTCATGTTACGCGCGTCGGGGCGCGTCTCGAAGAAGAACTCCTGCAACGGGCAGGGCCGGTGAGTGGCCCTCGCCGAGTTAGCAGACGAGTGCCCAGCAGCACGGTGGGAAACGGTGGAGGATCTCCGCCATCTGCGAGACCCATACCAACCACATAGTTGGCTTCATAATATCACTGCTGCACTACAAAACACACACGATAGAAACAATGATGCGACTTCACTTAGTTAGTTTTTGTAGTTTATGGGCACATCGACTGCGACTTTACATGATGGCTTTCTAATACGACTAGGTAGCAGTATGGGCTCCCTTGCTTCATTTGAAACCCACCAACAATGCACCACATGGGTCACGAGCGTGACATTAATTATAATCCGTCATGCAATCGTCCTTTTGATATTATGGGCTATTGCGTGCATACGAATCAGTCCAGAATCCATTATTTGTGGCTGCCACATGCCTGGAAATTCCGCTGGTGCCAGGTTAATACCTTGTACTCATCGAGCCAAACGTGCACCACCCGCAACGAGTTTTGCAGCGAAGAGCGCATTCCGTCCGGTGTTCCGTACGGTCGACGCTTCCGAAACACGTGGCCGACCCGGGAGCAGGGCACTATCTGTAGCCTGCCGCCGCACATCCACACCTGGTGGCAAAGGCACCGCACATGTCAAGATATTGAGTACTCTGAAGGAAACACCGGAATGCGGGCTGATCCAAATAAAAACTGAAAGAATATGTTTATTCCTCAGCAAAATAATACATCTCCCACACACTCCTTGGCACCTTCGGGGTCTTTGATGACCTGCGTGCTAACGTTACAATCCAGGGACTAGTTGTCCGCTATCCTGGGATGTCGCAGTATGCGTGCTCCACTCGACCGACCCCGACTGGAGCTCTCGAGCTGCCTCCATTCCGACTTCCGCTGTCACGCCGCCCTCTGCTGCAGCGCGCAGGCTCTGCACGGTACATCGCCTCATGGAATCGCCAGCCGTCGGCCGTCCTACTGTGTCTGACTGTGTCAGTATGCTATAGCTTACCTATGATCTTGTCCGAAGGTGTTCATGCTATTCGCTAGTCTCTTCCCAGGACGACACACTGCGAACATAATCAAATACTAATCCACCTGATCGGAATGGTTCTCAATAAACTCTTACTCACCGCATCTTTCAAACAACACAACAGAGCAGATACCAAGGTTTCAAAAGCGTGATGGTGGTGCCGGACTGGGCGGGTCGGGTCACCCAGACTATTTTGTTCTTGCTGCTGTTTACACACGGGAATAGGCTAACAAATCGCGATATGGTCGTAATTCACCGAAGCGCTGTTCGACAAATGCAGCAACACTCTCACGCCAAGCATGTCCGAAATAAAAATTGGCACGGCCCTTGAACCGAGTCCTACCCGGCTCGTGATGTGTTGTCCGACTGCCGTACGCACCCTGAACGACATCTCGAGGTTCTCTCCGCCCCAGATGTCCATTCCTTTATCGTACTCGCCCAGTTTATGGAAATAGCGGCGGTCCATGGCGAACAGCCCGCCAGCCATTGTCGGCGAGCTGCGGGCACACCAGGCCGGGCGCGTTACCAGAGGTGGACGGTGGGGCACAGAAGACGGCCGACAGCGGCGATGGACCGGGGCTGACGATGGCATAACAGCAGGGCGAAGGACCACAAGGATGCCAGAGGACCACAAACCCAACAGAGCAGTGTGAAGCTACATACATGATGATCGGCTTTAGGATGCATCGACAGTTTCCCCCCGCTTTTTTAGTGGGAGGTTATACAGCGTACCGAATCGCACATGCAGACTGGTCGCGGACGAATAGTAGCGACCGATGCCATTTCTGTTGGAAGTTGGGCACCTTACCTTTGGCCTACTCGCCCACTAGCTACAAAAGAACTTGGTGGAAAAGTCGGCAAGTTTTGTGGTAGGCGGCGCGTGACTCGACACGCGCCGCCTACCACAGTCGGCGCGAGCTCCCGACAGCAGCCGCACTCACTCCATGAGCGCGACGTTGTCCTCGGGCCGGCGCAGACGCTCGGCCGGCACCGGCTCCCACTGGAAGTGCATGCCCCAGTTGAAGCCGCCGCTGACCAGTGGCGACGCCGAGTAGGCGAACGTGTCGGCGCTGATGATGTCCATGACGGGCACGGTGACGGTGCGCCGGTCGGCGGCGACCGGAGCCACCAGCGGCGGCAGCCACGCCACGTTCACCTCCACGTGCGAGTCGAGGAACACCAGGGTCTGACGGACAGTCCACGTGGTGAGGCCAGCAGCACGTGTGGCGCTATGCAAACGGCGATACAAGACGAGTCCGAGGACATATGACAAGTGGTGAAATCAGGAGCACACTTTTTTTCAAACAAAAACACCAACTCAGACTAGCTTAACGCAAAGGGACACACTGCTCCTGGCAGTTCCATAGTGATTCAAAGAATGCACACAGGTGAGGGCCTTGCAAATCCCCCTGTGGCCACACAGAAAACAATATCAGACCGCACACCGAAGCAAATCCAAACTCTGTCACAATCCATTTGGTGATTGCTATGTCCGAAATCTTTCAATAGAAAAGCTGCACTGCAAACACGAATTTTTATGCACTGGTTTTTCACTGCCCTTCAAGTTCCCGACTGGCCCTTTCGACATAGAATAATAGTAATCTACTGAACGTCTCCGTACGCACCATCTCCAGACGAGAGGAACCCGGCATTTGCTTCGGAAAAACAAATGTTGCCATGTTAATATTCGAACACCCCCACCCCTGAACCAATAGCTGCCCATGTATATTAATGCACACATGTGGTATCCGGCAGTGGAGACTGGGCCGGGCGTCAGTATGTACCCTGTGCGACGTCTCTACGTCAGTCGGCACTGCCCCTCTGCCAGAGGCGGTACTCACCTGACCCTGGGCCTCGGCCGCACCCCAGATACGGGCACGGATCAGGCCTAGTCTCTCCTCCGCACGCAGCACGCGCACCTGCCGGCACACACTGAATGTGTGACACATGGGCCACAGATGACACACAGAGGTCGCAGGCAAGACACATTAGACATAGATGTGACGCAGATGAAATAGTCGTGACGCACACGACACAGATGTGAAGCAGACGACACAAACGTGAAGCAAGCGACACAGACGTGACGCTTTAGGACGATTTAGGACATTACACGGAGGCAACAGACGACAAACAGAAGTCACAATGGCCACATAGAGATCACAGGGATCACACAGGGAGGGATCGCAAGTTTCACAGTAGTCAAGTCTTTTCGAAAGAAGTCCGACACTAGACCACACTATAACATCATCAATGGTCACGAAAGGAAGCTGCAATTGCACGCAATGCCAACGCCTGATGTTCACGGGGGGGGGGCGCAGCGTGTTCAGAGGCCTTGGAGTAAGACAATTATGCAGAGGTTATGGATAGCATGGCCATCACGCAATAGTGAGTACGGCGTATGTAAAACAAAAGTTACAAAAGTCGGCATTTGTTGCCCAGCTTTAGTCTCAGGATGCATGCACCAACGTTGACACTCTAGCAAATGTAGGGAACAGGTTACGTATGTCTCTCCAAACAGCATATGATCGCCAGTTGCAAGAGTCGAGGAAGGGGATGAACAAAAATGGAGAAAAAAAAACCGGCAATACTGGACTCTCCCGTTTGGATGCACGCACCACCGCCTACCAAACTAAGTTGCTGAACTTGTCTGTGGGAGCAATGCACACCAGCAAAATCGTACGCTATTTCGGGTTTTTCAATATAAGAGTCTGCCCACCTATAAAGTTGCAGTCTTCATATTAGGCTGCTGAACCGTGTTTACGAGCCATTTACCATTATGGGTATCAGATATTACTCACGAATCAATTCTTGATGATATGACGGCAACCACCATCGGCCACAATATGATATATATATATATATATATATATATATATATATATATATATATATATATATATATATATATATATATATATATATATATATATATCCATGTCACTCCAAGAGCCAGAGCACTTAAGTCAGTGGCATCCACGCCAATGCGATACCTAAAGATCAGCTATCAGGAACTCTTGCTGACAGTGGCGGAGGCATTCAAACTTGTCGCATACCCTCATCTGCATAGGCACTTGGTGCCAAAGCACATAATTTGTCCAGTAAAATGGCCAGCTATTGCTTACCAAGAACCATAGCAGGCACCTGCCTGACAGGTCGCCCACCTTGTGCAGCTGGTGCTGCTGAACATGGCGGCGCACAGCGTCGGTGACGTCATCAGTGCTGAAGTCGTCGACGAGGATGATCTCTCTGAGGAGCCGCGGAGGTGAGCGGTCCAGCACCGAGTGTACCGAGCGCAGCAGCGTCACCACGTGCTCGTTGTAGAAGCAGATCACCACCGAGACGTCGGCCAGTTCGGCCGGGTACGTCTGGTTATGGCATCTGTCGGCCGACACGCCTGGTCACATCTGCCGACCGACACACCGACACAACAGCAGACACCGGTCGGCACGGCTCGGTCGCCTCCAGACCGGTGAGAGTGGAAGAGTACTCACAGCTCGTGTCTGATGTCCGGCAGTCGGCGGTGCACGCCCAGCCGCTCGCTGACCAGCGTGTTGAACGCGTGCCGTTGGTAGCCGTCGGCGCGTCGCCGCTTGTCGTCCTCGGACCGCACCAGCGCCAGCCGCGCCATGTCTGTCCCGTCGGCGCCGATGGCCGGCAGCAGACCGGCGGCTGCGGCATGTGGCGCGCGAGTGATGGGCTGGCCACCGGTGCCATCTTCGCTGTTGTTAGACGTCACAAACACACCAATGTAAAATTGGCTGGACTGATAATTTAATCCCTAATACATTTATTTGAAGCTTTAAAGATCGATCACACTATCAACTATTTTGTCAATCACATTGTTGATTACAGAACAGAAGATACGAGAAAGCACAAGACCACAGGCACAGTCGCGGAATATATAAATATTATCTTAGCAGCCATGTAATCAATAGCGACAGAGCAGAGAAAGCTCACCCACTAGCGGTTGCAGCTGTTCTTCCGGCAGTCCCGTCGCCCACTGCTGTGCCGTCAACTGGTGAGGTGGAAGGGAGCCCGTGCCCGGCGTCGGCAGGTTGTCCAGGCCGAGGTAGAGCCACAGCAGCATCAGCCAGCCCAGCGAGCTCAAACAGCCGCCGAACATCATCCAGCGCAGCTGAGGCATCGTCGGCCGCATCTTGGCGCCAGACCACGGCACGTACAGCAACGCCAGATCACGGCACGTACAGCAGCGCCAGATCACGGCACGTACAGCAGCGCCAGCTCACGGCACGTACGGCAGCGCCAGATCACGGCACGTACGGCAGCGCCAGCTCACGGCACGTACAGCAGCGCCAGATCACGGCACGTACAGCAGCGCCAGATCACGGCATGTACAGCAGCGCCAGCTCACGGCACGTGCAGCAGCGTCAGATCACGGCACGTGCAGCAGCGCCAGATCACGGCATGTACAGCAGCGCCAGATCACGGCATGTACAGCAGCGCCAGATCACGGCATGTACAGCAGCGCCAGATCACGGCACGTGCAGCAGCGCCAGCTCACGGCACGTGCAGCAGCGCCAGATCACGGCACGTGCAGCAGCGCCAGATCACGGCACGTGCAGCAGCGCCAGATCACGGCACGTACAGCAGCGCCAGATCACGGCACGTACAGCAGCGCCAGATCACGGCACGTGCAGCAGCGCCAGATCACGGCACGTGCAGCAGCGCCAGATCACGGCACGTGCAGCAGCGCCAGATCACGGCACGTGCAGCAGCGCCAGATCACGGCACGTGAAGCAGCGCCAGTTCATGGCACGTACAGCAGCGCCAGATCACGGCACGTACGGCAGCGCCAGATCACGGCACGTACGGCAGCGCCAGCTCACGATGAGCGGAGCAGCGCCACTTGCACTTGAAGCAGAGCTCTTTCACCATGTATATGGTGGTGATAGACCACCACAGCACATTCGGCAGGTTTTTGGATTCTTCTCTAGACTGGCTTTTCCAAACTTCTGTCCACACCTACATTTTCAAGTCATTTACATTAGCACACAAAACCACCATAATGTATTACAAGCTAATGACTTGTCTTGGGGTACGTTTCGTTGAACTCTGGGGGAAAAATGCGAGTTCGTCATAACTACTAGACAGTCAAGTCTAAATTGATGAATTATAGTTTAGGGGTGCATCGATCGACTGCATAGGCAGTAGAAATAACAGATTCAGCATAAACATACACAATTACAGAACTGACAAGTACAGGATTGGAACCTGGATCACAACTACTTATAAATGCTGGTCAGAAAAGATAGAAATACTTCAAGTTGTTGACTCTCATGTCACCTTTGTGGTCCAATGAAAACATTCAGAGATGATTTAACAGATTAGGGCAGTGAAATTCCCACAAAAGTAGATGATCATTGCTAAGCCTTCACATCTTTCACACACTTTGCCATTGCACATATAGCATAATCAATGCCTGCAACATGAACATGCACTGTAGAAAGCAGGTGTGCCAAGAACAATTGTGAGTTAGTCAGCAAGCAAACAAGACATTCCTCCCTGCCCAAGGGAAACATCAAGGTATCCACCAAATGTTGCACTCAATGATGCAGTCATCCATAGCAACATAACACAAATCACTAAGCACAGAGCTCCCATACTGGAAACTGCTGCTTGAACCAGCAGCATGTTTGTGTGCAGCACCCCACATCCATAGTCCCTTCAGATAGTAACTGTACTGAAAAATGGGAAATTTTTCATCATTGTGGGGTTCTCCTTTGTGAAGAGCAGTTTAAGGTAATTTGCATTTTCTAATGAATATGATGAATAAGTGACTGGCAGGCAGTGCGCACTGCACACCATCTCCAAAGTATTCCCAGCATGAGGTGACAGTACAAGCAGACTGTTAAATTTCCACAGAGTTTCACTTTGATATATCTGTAGATGCATACTCTGTGCTCATACACAGTATATAGCAGGATGTGCATACATGCATACACACACAATTTTAGAATATTGGTATAACCTTGGCCCTTTGTGTCCCATAGTTTAAGGTAACCATGGTTGCATAAGGGAATTAACCTAGCATAACCCAACCTGGCTTGACCTAAAAAAACCTGCAAGTGTTGCTGTTGGTTAATGCAAAAGCTACACAATGGCACAACCAGGAGTTCTCAAGGAGGGGGACCAAAGTAAAAATTGAAATAGTTATTCCATGCTATTTGTTCATATTATTGTATTGTTATCATTCTCATTAATGGAGATATCCATGTATTAAGTGTTTACTAAAATACTCCAAAGGCATTCACATATGGGTTATGTATTTGTTTAAAATTGAGCTTCAAGGACATCAATATTATTGCAGGAGAAATTGTTCCCATTACAAATTTTGACATCCTGAACTTGTTTCAACATCTTGCAACTAATAAAAAAAACATCATTTTCACTTACCATACTACAGATCCCAAAGCTCTCTTTTTCATGTTTATAATTATGAATGTGGTAAATATGATGTGATCACTCATTTCCTCTGCAAATACATACTTTGCATTTGGGGGGCTAGTTAGTATCGACTTTAGCACAGACCTTGCAGCTGAGGCCATGTGTAGTTGCCTGCCTCCCACCCTTACAGGAAGGGAGGTCACAGGGAATTAACTCCCATATATCTGTAGTGGCAGCTGTTCACCTAAACCACTCAGCTACTGATGCCCCTACACCTGTGAGCCGAAGTAACACTGAAAAGGGGACTTGGAATTGGGAAATATGCCACAAGAAAAAACATCATTCAAAAGAAGAAAAAAATGTGGCATAGCCTAACATGACCTAGCCTAACCTTCCAAGCAAGAAAAAAAACATCCTTAGATAAAATGAAAATGTTAATCAATTTTGCATTTATAAAAAGTATACTAAAAAAGCCTACCCTGAGCTAATCTAACCCAGCCTGACTCTTCTTAACAAGAACAAAATTATTATTTTTTAAATGTTCAACTAAAACATGCATTTGAATGCTTTCCAACTAAAAACAAAAGAATAACCTAATCTAGCAAAACATAACCCCTTTGCTTGCTTCTTGGAGGCAAAAATTTGTTTAAAACCTGTCATATAGATAGCCTAAGCTGCAATAATATCATTATGTTTGATTGCCTGGGACATACTAGTTGGTTAGTTGTGCTTTAGGGCACATCAGTGACTATAGCCATATTGCACCCAACCTAGAACCTACTATGTTGTATCACCTATAACTTACTGGCGTTTGATCCCCTAAAACCTAATTGTATTGAATTGCACAAAACCTATTGATGTTGGATCACCTAAAGCCTACTGATGTTGCATTGCATTAAACCTGCCTATGTTGGAACTCATAACATCATTGTCACCAAATGAGTCCACATCATCAACTGTGTTAATTCCAATTGGCGTGATTTTAAATAATGAATACATGTGCTCAATACAAATGAATATATATGCTCACATGTGATTTCCCCAAAAAATTGTTGATTAAAAAGTTGCTGGATAAACTTCAACAAGTCAGCCCATACATTCACCTCTGTCAATTTATACCCAGAGGATTCTACTACATAAATATAAAAATGGCACCCTGAAATACTGAAATTTGAGTGCAGACCAACTCTTAGGTACAATTCTTTGACATCATTTTTTATTTTTGTCATTAAATGTCATTGAAGATACTGATTTAACTGTAGGAAATGCACCAATGACATGTAATGACAAAAATAAAAAATGATGTAAAAGAATTGTAACTGCCAGAAATTGTAACTCAAAGAACAGTGTTGCTGCCAGAAGCTATTCATCCCTTTGAAGATACTGATTTCACTGTAGGAAATGCACCAAAGGGGTGAATAGCTTCTGGCAGCAACACTGCTACTTGCAAGAGCAGTAGATATGCTAGCATCGCCTACCACCATAAAAACAATGAACAAAGGCCATAGAATGTAACTCATCAATATGCACCATCCACATACACTTTCACATCACCCTCCTTCTCTTCATATGACAAAGAAAAGTCCAGGACACCATACCAAAGTGGACTAATGTAGGATCTTACTTGCATACATTAAATATAAGCCTATTAAGCAGGGCAGGGAATCACCTTTCTCAACCTCTCCGACTACACTGGGTGAAATAAATTCAGCACCGAACGGGCACAACTCAAGATTGGCAACACTGGACACACATGTTTTATGCAATTGTCTGCTCACATGTTTTGGAGGAGCGAGCTGTAGCAGTTGCGCAGAAACGGCCACATATTTTTCCTTGTTCAGTGGTACCATATACAGGAATTATACCAGATCAAAGCGAACGAAGCTACCGCGCTCAGGCGGTACTCGGTCCGTAAGCAATTGCTCGAAGAATGGAGTATGGTGGATTATCCGATGTCAACGAGCAGAAGCAAAACGAAAGACAGCTAGCTCTACTTGAATTCCAAAGGTGTATATGCGAACGATACGCCAAGCTGTGCGCACAAGCACGAAATACCTGTTGTGAAATCTTACGGCACGAAAAACGAAGTACTTGAGAGGAATGCCTCCTCTTGCAATACATTCGTCCAGCAAGATGTTGTATGCAGGGGTGTTGTTTTGTATATTTTGGAGGGGCATATGTGTCTCCCCACCCCAACGTTCAATTTTGACACTCCAACAGTGGCCTTGCCCCCATATGATATTGAAATTGACATGTAGCAAAAACCATACAACTGCGGCTTGCGATGTGAGTGGGAGCCCAACATCCCGTCAATGGCTCAGGAAGTAGTAAGACCCGCTCGTGTTACGCTGGTCGCCTGTCACTCAGGACGGTTTCTAGGTGACTGACAGCCACCGTTAACGTCGTGACTATGCCCTATAGTGTAAGACACCGCGCCGAACGGCACCGACTGAGCTGCTGAGTATCTTTCCGCCATTGCTGACACGCAAGGCTTACTATAGCCAGAATGTTCAATTTTAGCCATAATAGGCAGAGTGAAACTAATTCGTCATCAAAGGAAAAAATTACAAATTACTACAGCATGCTTAATTCCATTCCTAAAGATAAGCACACGCTGCAAGTTTCATTCAATTATATGCATGACACTGAGAATGCTTTGGGAAATGAATAGGAATGTGTCATACATAAAGAGAAGTGAGGAAGTCATCAGGAAGCTTTACTGTGCATATGTCAGGCCACATTTGGAATACTGCATCCAAGCTTCGTCTCCTAGCTATGAAAAAGATTGTTTTTAGAGAGAGTATAAAAGAGGGCTACAAAATTGGTCAATGGTATAAGCAACCTGGCATATGAGGAAAGATTGAAAACATTTATAATGTTTTCACTTAGATATAGAAGGCTGAGAGGAGATCTCATCGACGTCTTTAAATTTGTCCATGGTCTGGAGAGGGGATATCTTGGGGAAATGTTTGAATTGAACAAAAATGATGCAATTAGAGGTCATCAATTTAAAATTAAAGTTAACCACAACAGAACAAGGTTAAGACAGACTTTCTTCACCAACAGAGTAGTAGAACACTGGAACCAGCTGTCAGAAACCATTGTTAGTAGCAGCACATTGAGGATCTTTAAAAACAGCATAGACAATCATAAGAATAGAGGGCTTGCTTATCAGTATCACAGGGAGGGCTGATTGACAGATTTGGTGGGCAACTGGTTCAGTGTACAGAGTGCAACCAAGAAGGGCCCTTGTGGCTCATAGTTGCGCTAATCTTTTATGTCTTTATGTTTTTATGTCTTTATGACATCAACACATTACGAAGAGATGTTTGCAGTGCCTCTGTCATATTTTAGGCATTATGTGGGTGCCGTTTGTCCGATGATATATGTGCACGTATTATATATATATATATATATATATATATATATATATATATATATATATATATATATATATATATATATATATATATACACAGATACGTGTTCAAACGTATGAAAGTGATTGGACTGCTGGAATTCAACCAAGACGTCCTCTCAGTGGCATTCCTGTTTGCAACAAGGTCTACGACCCCCATTGGGTCTACGGCGACCATGCCCTGGGTGGTTCAGCCTCGCAAGAGACAGTCTCCAGGCCAAGATGACGAGGATTCATACGAATGCCAAAGGAGCCACATAGACAGCAGCTAGTTCAGCGTCTCGAATTACCTCGAGTAAAACCGTAGCTTGTTCATATTTCACGGTTTCAATGTCTTTTCCTTTTCCGATTTGGTGATGCGAACTTCGAGCCATCTGTAGACTATTACGCAATCGTGGCTGTGTTATCACATGGGTGTCTAGTTGACTGCCACCTCACCCCATTGACAGATTTTGACATCTTACTCCTTTGCCGGTGCCTAATAAGGCGGACAAACAAGTCATCGAAGTTATAGTTTATTATAAATCATTTGGTATGATGCACACGTCGACCCTAGGCCGCACTCGAACTGCTTTCAGCGTAGGCTTCAGATTTATCCTCCTCTTGGACTTCCACTACATCTGCTGCCACCACATCGTCTTGCACATCCTCCTCTAGCTCTTGCCCCTCCTCAACGTAACTGACCACTTCGGCCTTTGCATTCACGTCCTCTTCAACGACCTCTTCATCCGCCTCTTCGTAGACTTCTACCGCGACTCTTTCCCCAGCCGATGCACCTTGCTCAGCTGGAGTTTCCTCGGCAATTTCCAAGGGGACTTCGGTGGTCGTCTTGAGCATGTAGGTTCGTGCTCTACCTCCACTGTGGTACCGAGTTCCGTAGGTGGGTACGGCCCGGTACACAGGTACCGGGTGGTACACGGGACGCGGTCTCTGGTACTGGGCCTCACTGGCTTCGCCCTCGTAGGTGACCTCCGCCTGGTAGCCTTGCTCGCCGACCACCGAGTACTGTACCCGCTGTACCCGGCCGTCAGGGAGCAGTACGTGGTACGAGCCGCTGGTGGTACCACCGTCCCGACTCTCCGTCTGGCCGAACTCGAGAGCGGTGTACGGGTCCGAGACGGCGTACTGGTACTGGTGCTGTGCGGGCGCCGCCGTGGGCCGGTACGGAGGAGGCGGGGCAGCCAGTACAGAGACCACGCCCAGCGCGAGAGATGCAACGGTTGCCTGAAGAATGGCGGACAGTGTTGCGAATGAACATTTACGAAATGATCCGAACACAGAAGGCACTTACAAGCACGCCATCTGCAAGCACCTCAAATCATGGATGCTTTCACCAATCGAGACGCATCGCCACATATGCGACAACAGTAGAACCGAAAACACCGAACCGAAAGAAGTCACAAGTACCGTTCATAGTACATGATGAAGTAATGACACCAGAGTCACGGCGGTTTGCTATAATTTGATAAAGGCTGCCTTTGCATCGCCCAGCGTGCGTGTTATCTGTGGATGACGTACCGCCACCAACACATTGCGAAGAGATGTTTTCAGTGCTTTTGTCCTTTTCGAGGCATTATGTGGGCGCTGTTGGGACGAGGATGTATATGCACATATGGATATATGTATAGACGTCCTCTCAGTGAAATTCCTTGTTGACGTTTAGGCCTTCGAGCAATCTAAGTTATCGAAAGTTTAGGACACAGCTACTGAAGAATAGGTGCATGTCAACTGAATTGATCATTCAGCGACCATTCTTTAGGGAGCGGTAGCAAAGAAGATATTCATGGTATTCCTGTCTGCAACAGGGTGTTACTGCCTGCAGATGGTACCGCAGTGTGATTTTCTTACCTTCGTATACATGATCGCCTCTCAGGAGGTGAAAGCTGAACTCATGTTGCAGCGTTGGACGCTGCGGCTTATATTCGGTTGGGCCGGGTGACCCAGTGACATTGACACGGCTCCTGGAGGTCGTTGGACATCTCGGCCACTCGCGGCTGGGTGTGCCGGGAACTACGTCGCAATCTGATCTGGCGTCCTGCATGTGCATCGTCAACTGACGTAATATCATTAATTCCCCGCCAGGCATTAAAATATCCAGCATCAAGACAGAATCAATATTTCTTATTTTGAAAACGAGATCCTTGATTTCCATCGTTTTTCAACTATCATGGCATGAGTGAAATTCTTTTTGAAAAAGGATTTCATTCCAGGCTTTGCACCTCATCGTAAAATCGCATCACAAATCTTTTGGAGAGAATTCGTGGCGCTTTCTTGAAGGCTAGCTACGTATCAGTTCAATTAAATCTAATTAGGGATTTGGCATGAATGTTCCATCCAATAATTCAAATAGTACTAGGATAATATGTAGGGCTAAACGCGACAAACGACGGCAAAGCCAAGCGCGTAAGCGGTTATAAGCTTCTATGTTGGTGGATATTCGCAGTGTTCACGTGCATTCACACCGGTAGGTACATTTTGCACTCCTCACTTATGATTCTAACCAGCATATATTTTAAATAGCAGGACAACGATGAACTAGCAAACACTGATGCAATCTGAATGTGGGGCTCCTCCAAAAGGCAGAAACGGCGGCATGTCAAATCAAAGCTGGCTTTTTGAAGTAAGGCAGAAATGTTTTCAAGCGCCACGAACTAAGAGTCGTTATCTAGTAGTGTACGCAAATAAGGGGCAGCGTTCTGCAGTCTTAAAAGTTGGAGGCGCAGCGGTACGATACGCAAGCAACCTGCCAGAGCATGATGCACAGTAAGCTGGCCAGAACAGTCTCCCAGAGCATGCTACTTAACAAGTTGGCCAGCACAGCTTGCCGTAGCATGCCACGCAGTAAGCTGGGCAGAACAATCTACCATGATGTACAGCAAGCTGGCCAAAACGACCTGCCAGAGCATGATACACAGTAAGCTGGCCAGAACAACGTGGTTACAAAGGTCGGTCACCTCCGGTAACAATGCAGCCAAGTGTGGCGAAGGTATGCTCGATCCTCAGTTGCCAGAGCACAACTTCCCATACCGTCACGAGGCTGGTATAAGGGCTGTCACAGTGTTGGTAACGTTGCCAGAACCCTGAGCATATTACACTAGGAGATCTGGGCTCGCCATCATTCTGGCCACACGCGTGAAAATACAGGGGGATATAGACATCTTGGAGGAAGCGGTAAGTGAGCTTGCTGACCATCACTGACGGCGTGCTGAGCAGCTATGCCACCGGCTTCATAGCCAGCAAGTCCCATATGGCTGGGAATCCAGCAAAACACGATATTCAAGTCCATCCTATTTAGGATTTGATAATCCGTATGATCCTGCGGTCAAGCCTGATGTCATGGTTCAAAAGTTGTATTGCCCATACCCTGCCCGGCGAACCAGTGAAAACCACGCGTTTTGTCGACTGGTAACCATGGATAAAATATTGAGCTCGCTAAATAGCATACAGTTCAGCAGTACAAGTTCGTGTGTGTTTCGGCGGACAAAAAGACCCAACATGGCAATGACTGCAGACGCATCCAACGTCACACACCGACTTGAAGCAGCCTGTGTAAATCCGTGATGCATCATATTAGGGTAGTTTTCCTAACGGTAACATGACAAATTCTTCGCAACTTAAATTCGCTTCAGATAAACAGGACGTTGTTTGTTTATTGGTTGGTTCACGACACACTTTATGCACATTCACGGGTAATGTCGCCGCCCACACTGTTTCGCCGGTGGGCCACGGGATTGGGAAATGTCCTGAGTAGGGCTAGAGTCGAATCCGGGAACTTTTGGTACCCATAGCCCGACACCTTAACCACTCGGCCATCCCCGCCCCGATAAACAGGACGAAGTCACGCCAGTGGGTACTGGGACAGCCTGCCCAAGGTGAGGGTGCCACTATCATGACGTTTCTTGTTCACCGGGTGAGGGTGTGGGGTGGGGGTGGGTGTGGAGTGAGGATGGAGGGGTGGGGGTCTGCACTCCAAGAATGTCTGGGCTATATTGCAGATAGCATGGTACGATAGCCAGTGTCTGTCTTTGTGGGTGGTGTGGCATGGAGCCAGTTCGCAACGGATATTTTTGAATAAGTTCAAACTCTTGTGGAGGATAAATATTTTCGTTAACCCGCGCCGTCTTTCCGGTCAAATCCTCCCACCCCGCCTCGGGGGGAGGGGTGGGGGTGGTGGCGGTTGAAGACTCCCCACTAAAATCCAAAGTTAGCATCGCACGAAAACGAAGGAGGTGTCGTCGGAAAGCGCTCGACGATTAGGGTCCGGGTCCACCCTCCAAAAGACTTTACCTCCAAAAGTGACGTCACCAGGTGGCTAGATTTTCACGACTTTTCACGACTTACATTATGTTTTTGACTGTTGGGGGTTCATTTTGGGGGATATATGAGAAAACAAAATGTGTTTTGAATGAGAAAAGGACAGCGAAATTGACCAGGGCTATATTTTTTTCGACCCCCCAAATTTTTTTGAATATTTTTTTTTGAAATTTCAAAATTTTGAGTTTTCAAGTATTCTTTAATTTTCCTTTTCCAATGAGTAGAGCAGCCCGAGAAACGTTATTGGAATTCAACTTGCCCTAATAAAAATGCTTACTTTAGCCAGAATCCTGTATCTGAAGCGCAATTTGGCAAATAGGCAAAATTTATAGGTTTGACTACCTATAAATTTTGCGAAAAAAACGAAAAAACGAAGAAAAGAAAAATTCAACTCATACATTTTGTTCCATCCGTAAAGATAAACAAACACTGAAAGTTTCATTAAAATTTCTATATCCGTTAAAACGTGACGACTGGTTGAACTTTTTTGGAGGTGACCTCACTTGGCCATGACTAAGTCGTTGACCCTAGAGGACCTGACCTAAAATTGTTTAATCAGCATGTCAAATTTATGTGGGAAAAGGTATGCCAATTTTGGGCGCGCTGTCCCGCGCCGTTCGTCCGCTATCCGCGAAAAACCTGAGGGGGGAGGTTGAAGACCCCCGAGACGGGACGGGTTAACGTGAAGCCAATCTCGAAGCGAACATTTTACCGAGGGGTCATCCAAAGTTTGGGTGCCCCTTCTCTCACTGATGAGAGGAGGTGAATTATGGAAGGGGACGAGACCTGAGATCTGATTGTAGGTGTAAGCAATTTTGGATTTCCGGTAGAGACGAGAAGCAAATGTATTATCCATTTGGTCCCTCATCAGACAGAGAGGGTCCCAGTCACCGGAAAAGATTCCAAGCCATCGGAGAGGACTCCGAGCCGAGATGAGAGATACCTGGTCCCACGGAGGGACCCAAGTCGATGTGAACGGCCCTGGACTGACGGAGGAGTCCCCTTGGACGGTGAGAAACTCTCGGTCTGACCGAGAGGGCCCAAATAAGTAAAACTGGCACTCGAGCCAAAGAAGGGAGACCCTGGTCGGACAGAATGGGTCCCATGTAACCAGAGGACCCAGGTCCATTAAAGGGGACCAGAACCTCTATGAATGGCACTGGACATTCAGAGGTGCAGAAGCAGATATGAAGTGTCCTGGACTGATGAAGGGCTCTGGTTCATTAGAAGGGCCCTTGGTCTAACGGAAAAGGCCCCGGAAAACAAGGGGCCTCTGAGACAAAAGCGAGGTTTCCTGAATAGATAAGTGACCCATGCCACCCAATGGGGGCTCAGTTTACCAGGGTCCCTGTAAAATGTATGTGCCCTCTCAGAAATATCCTGTGTGGGTACCTGGGCCCAGGAGCACTTCATCTATGTTCGGAGTCCTTTGCGACCGCTAAGGACACTCCGGGGACTCAATGATCATCTCCGTTGGCTCGAGGGCACTCTTCGTTAACTCTCGGGCGCTCTATATTGGTGTAGCACTTGCCGTAGACAAGGGGGCCTTCCAACTACCCGGGGCCCCACCGTCGTTCCAGAGGCTCTTCACGTTGGCCCTGGGGCCCCTCACATCGGCTCAGGGGCCCTTCAATTTCCGGCACTTGAACACACTTCTGTCGCCCGTACATCCCGTGGAGGAACGAATTTATTGTGTGCTTCGTCCCTGTCTGTCTCAAAACACAACATATCCACCGGCCTTTTAGGGTTACTTCAGGATCCAAGAGAGGGGGAAGGCATGACCCTATGGCCCCCTGGATCCACCAATGCACATAATCCGGTCTATAATTGCAATTACGGAGGGTCGAGGCCATGCACCAAGAGAAGGCACGTTAACTATGGGACAACCCACGTAGGTCGATGGGCGTTCTCTCCCCTGCTCTAACGAACCAAAAATTAACGCGCTTCGCGCGATGAATATTCCTTTCATGACCTTTTGCATCGGCCGCCACGCCTTCAGAAAATATTTCCTGAGCTATTTGCTATAGTGTAAGCTTGATTGCTAATCAGGAACTAGCATTTTATTGCAATCAGAGTATCAAGATTTATCTGTATGCAGGTTTTAAGCTGGATCGTGCTATTCCAGATACATATGGCCGCGGAGTCTGCGATTGCCGAATGCCACATTTAAATTGGAGCATCAATTTGTGCATATCATAGCACGTACCAAGAGCAGAAATAATCATAATAATCACCATAACATCTTAGCAACACGAGTCTCGTATGTCTCAGTTCTTTGTTGCCAAAAGTCTGAAACGAGCAAGCCTTGGTCAAGATTTGTAGTTTCTTAGATACACCTAAAATTATTTTACTTTCGATCAGCCGGTGGGGCAGCCCTAAATCATCGATCCCCATTGGGTCTACGGCGACCATGCCCTGGGTGGTTCAGCCTCATAAGAGAGAGTCGCACGGCCAAGATGACGAGGATTCATACGAATGCCAAAGGAGCCACATAGACAGCAGTGAGTTCAGCGTCTCGAATTACCTCGCGTAAAACCGTAGCTTGTTCATATTTCACGGTTTCAATGTTTTTTTTTCCTTTTCCGATTTGGTGATGTGTACTTCGAGGTATCTGTAGATTATTACGCAGTCGTGGCTGTGTTATGACATGGGTGTCTAGCTGCCTGCCACCTCGCTCCATTGACATCTTACTCCTTTCCTGGTGCCCAATAAGGCGGACACACAAGTCATCGAAGTTATAGTTTATTATAAATCATTTGGCATGATGCACACGTCGACCCTTGGCCGCACTCGAACTGTTTTCAGCGTAGGCTTCAGATTTATCTTCTTCTTGGAATTCCACTACATCTGCTGCCACCACATCGTCTTGCACATCCTCCTTTTCCTCTAGCTCTTGCCCCTCCTCAACGTAGCTGACCACTTCGGCCTTTGTATTCACGTCCTCTTCAACGACCTCTTCATCCGCCTCTTCGTAGACTTCTCCCGCGACTCCTTCCTCAGCCGAGGCACCCTGCTCAGCTGGAGTTTCCTCGGCGATTTCCAGGGGGACTTCGGTGGTCGTCTTGAGCATGTAGGTTCGAGCTCTGCCTCCACTGTGGTACCGAGCTCCATATGTGGGTACTGCCCGGTACACAGGTACCGGGTGGTACACGGGACGCGGTCTCTGGTACTGGGAGTCACTTGCTTCGCCCTCGTAGGTGACCTCCACCTGGTAGCCTTGCTCGCCGACCACCGAGTACTGTACCCGCTGTACCCGGCCGTCAGGGAGCAGTACGTGGTACGAGCCGCTGGTGGTACCACCGTCCCGACTCTCCGTCTGGCCGAACTCGAGAGTGGTGTACGGGTCCGAGACGGCGTACTGGTACTGATACTGTTCGGGCACCGCCGTGGGCCGGTACGGAGGAGGCGGGGCAGCCAGTACAGAGACCACGCCCAGCGCGAGAGATGCAACGGCTGCCTGAAGAATGGCGGACAGTGTTGCGAATGAACATTCACGAAATGATCCGAACACAGTAGGCACGTACAAGCACGCCATCTGCATGCATCTCAAATCATGGATGCTTTCACCAATCGAGACGCATCGCCACATATGCGACAACAGTAGAACCGAAAACACCGAACCGAAAGAAGTCACGAGTTCCGTTCATAGTACATGGTGAAGTAATTACACCAGAGTCACAGCGGTTTGCTATAATTTGATAAAGGCTGCCTTTGCATCGCCCAGCGTGCGTGTTATCTGTGGATGACGTACTGCCACCAACACATTGCGAAGAGATGTTTTCAGTGCTTTTGTCCTTTTCGAGGCATTATGTGGGAGCTGTTGGGACGACGATGTATATGCACATATGGACATATGTATAGACGTCCTCTCAGTGAAATTCCTTGTTGACGTTTAGGCCTACGGGCAACCTAAGTTATCGAAAGTTTAGGAAACAGCTACTGAAGAATAGGTGCATGTCAACTGAATCGATCATTCAGCGACCATTGTTTAGGGAGCGGTAGCAAAGAAGATATTCATGGTATTCCTGTCTGCAACAGGGTGTTACTGCTTGCAGATGGTACCGCAGTGTGACTTTCTCACCTTCGTATACATGATCGCCTCTCAGGAGGTGAAAGCTGAACTCATGTTGCAGCGTTGGACGCTGCGGCTTATATTCGGTTGGGCCGGGTGACCCAGTGACATTGACACGGCTCCTGGAGGTCGTTGGACATCTCGGCCACTTGCGGCTGGGTGTGCCGGGAACTACGTCGCAATTTGATCCGGTGGCTTGCATGTGCATGGTGAACTGACGTAATATCATCAATTCCCCGCCAGGCATTAAAATATCCGGCATCAAGACAGAATCAATATTTATTATTTTGAAAACGAGATCCTTGATTTCAATCGTTTTCGACGATCATGGTATGAGTGAAATTCTTTTTGAAAAAGGATTTGATTCCAGGCTTTGCACCTCATCGTAAAATCGCATCACAAATCTTTTGGAGAGAATTCGTGGCGCTTTCTTGAAGGCTAGCTACGTATCAGTTCAATTAAATCTAATTAGGGATTTGGCATGAATGTTCCATCCAATAATTCAAATAGTACTAGGATAATATGTAGGGCTAAACGCGACAAACGACGGCAAAGCCAAGCGCGTAAGCGGTTATAAGCTTCTATGTTGGTGGATATTCGCAGTGTTCACGTGCATTCACACCGGTAGGTACATTTTGCACTCCTCACTTATGATTCTAACCAGCATATATTTTAAATAGCAGGACAACGATGAACTAGCAAACACTGATGCAATCTGAATGTGGGGCTCCTCCAAGAGGCAGAAACGGCGGCATGTCAAATCAAAGCTTGCTTTTTGAAGTAAGGCAGAACTGTTCCCAAGCGCCACGAACTAAGAGTCGTTATCTAGTAGCGTACGCAAATAAGGGTCAGCGTTCTGCAGTCTTAAAAGATGGAGGCGCAGCGGTATGATACGCAAGCAACCTGCCAGAGCATGATACACGGTAAGCTGGCCAGAATAGTCTGCCGTAGCATGCCACGCAGTAAGCTGGGCAAAACAGCCTACCATAATGTACAGCAAGCTGGTCAGTACAACCTGCCAGAGCATGATACACATTAAGCTGGCCAGAACAACGTGGTTACAAAGGTCGGTCACCTCCGGTAAGAATGTAGCCAAGTGTGGCGAAGGTGTGCTCAATCCTCAGTTGCCAGAGCACAACTTCCCATACCTCCACAAGGCTGGTATAAGGGCCGTCACAGTGTTGGTAACGTTGTCAAAACCCTGAGCATATTACACTAGGAGATCTGGGCTCGCTATCATTCTGGCCACACGCGTGATAATACAGGAGGACATAGATGTCGTGGAGGAAACGGTAAGTGAGCTTGTTGGCCATCACTGACGGCGTGCTGAGCAGCTATGTCACCGGCCACATCTCCAGGAAGTTCGATGTGGCTGGGAATCTAGCAATACACGATATTCGTGTCCATGCTATTTAGTGATTTAACAATCCGTATGATCCTGCGGTCAAGCCTGATGTCATGGTTGAACGATTGTATTGCCGAACACTGCCTGGCGAATCAATGAAAACCACTCGCTTTGTCGACTCAAACCATGGATAAAGTACAGAGCTTGCAAAATAGCATAGAGTCCAGTAGTACAAATTGGTGTGTGCTTCGGCAGACAAAAAGACCCAACATCGCAACGACTGTAGACACATCCGACGCCAAACACCGACTTGAAGCAGTCTGTGGAAATCAGTGAGGCGTCATATTAGTATATATTTTTCCTTACCCTAACATGAGAAATTCTTCACAACTTAAATTCGCTTTCGATAAATAGAACAAAGTCGCGCCAATTGGTACTGGGACAGCCTACTAGGGGTGCGGGTGGGATGTGAGTGGGTGGAGGTGCTCAGAGTGCCAACACGTATTACATAACCAGTGGCGGATCCAGGATTTTGCCAAGGGTGGGGTGGGTAGTGGAGTACTTGGAGGGACAACACGTCACATGACCTGTGGCAAATCCATGATTTGGCCAAGATTCATGCATGATTGCAGTGCCCTCTGGAATTTAGTGTCACTAACATGACGTGTCTTGTGCACCGGGTGAGGGTGGGGGTGGGGGTGGGGTGCTGCACCCCGAAAATGTCTGGGCTGTGTTGCAGATAGCATGGTTCGAAATTGCAGATAGAGGGGCACTGGACCTTCAGAGGTGCCGAAACAGATATGAAGTGTCTTGGATTGACAGAGCACAGCGGTTCATTAGCAGGGCCCTCGGTCTAACGGAGATGGCCCCGGCAAAAAAGAAGGCCTCTGAGCCAAAAGCGAGGGTTCCTGAATAGCTAAGTGACCCACGTCACACAATGGGGGATCAGTTTACCAGAGTCCCTTTCAAATGTGTATGCCCTCTCAGAAATACCCTGTGCGCGCATCTGGGCCCAGGGACCTTTCACTAATGTTCGGAGTCCTCTCGGACCGCTAGGAACCCTCTCCGTGGACTCAATGATCATCTCCGTTGGCTCGAGGACACTTTTCGTTGGCTCGAGGGCGCTCCTTATTGGTTTGGCCCCTGCTATCGGCAAGGGGGTCTTCCAATTGCCCGGAGCCTTACTGCCGGTCAAGAGGCCCTTCACATTCGCTCGGACTGGAGCCCTCGTGGGCGCTCTTCTTCAGACCTGGACCATGTCCATCATTCCAGGCCGCTTTCGTCGTCCCGGGCGCCCTTCACATTGGCCCAGGGGACCCTCACATCGGCTCAGGGGCCCTTCAATTGTCGGGACTGGAACACACTTTGTCGCCCGAATGTCCCGTGGAGCAGCACATTTATTGTGTGTTTCGTCACTGTCTATGCCAAAACGCAATGTATTCAACAGCCCACTTGGGTATCTTCGGGACCCAAGAGTGGGGGAAAACATGACCCTATGGCCACCTGGATACACCATTGCACATACTCCGGTTCATCATTGTAATTAGGGTGGGTAGAGGTTATGCGCCAGGAGAAGGCACGTTAACTATGGGACAACCCACGTGGGTCGGGGGCCGTTCTCTCCCCCGCCCCAGGGAACGAAAAATACACTAGACCAAACAAGAAATTTAATGATTTTTACTACATATAAAAACAATTGACGCGCTTCTAGCTCTGAATATTCTTCTCATGACCTTTTTTTTTATCGGCCGCGATCGCTTAAGAAAATCTTCGCTGAGCCATGTGCTATAGCATAAAGGAGCTTGATTACCACTAAAACAGCTTCATTACCGTTAAAACAGCTTGATTACGTGGGAACTTCAAGTTTTATTCAAATAGGCACTTCGGAATATCTCTGGGAACGACAGATACTTTCTGTAGTGGCGTCGCCACGAAATACCTCCGGGGGAATGTTAAAAGGGACCTCCTGCTGCCCGAAAGGGGCCTCTTGCTCCCCGAAAAAGGGCCTCCTATTGTGTTGAAGACTCTTGGTATGGTTCAAGAACGGGAAACGTGATTTCATATTCATGTTTTGTGTATTTTTGTCATGGTGCAGCAACCCCCTAAGACCTTTTTATTTGTCCGCCGGACCCTTTAAGAAAATCTTTGGTGAGCCATTTATCATAGCCTAAAACAGCTTGATTACCACTCGGGAACTACCGTTTTATTGCAATCAGAGTAACAAGGTCTATGCGTATGCTGGTATTTATCAGGATCGTGGCATTCCACATACATATGGCCGCATAGTATGCGATTGCCGAATGCCACATCAAAATTGGAATATCAATTCGTGCATAGTTTGACGCACGTAGCAAGAACAGAAATAATAATAATAATAACCACAACATCTTAGTAACACGAGTCTTAAATGCCTTAGTTCTTTGTTCCCGAAAGTCCCAAAAGAGCAAGGCTTGGTGAAGATGTGCAGTTTCTGAGATACACCTAAAACTACCTTACTTTCTATCAGCCGGTGGGGCAGGCACAAATCATCGATCCCCATTGGGTCTACGGCGACCATGCCCTGGGTGGTTCAGCCTCGCAAGACACAGTCGCCCGGTCAAGATGACGAGGAATCATACGAATGCCAATGGAGCCACATAGACAGCAGTTAGTTCAGCGTCTCGAATTACCTCGCGTAAAACCGTAGCTTGTTCATATTTCACGGTTTCGATGTTTTTTCCTTTTCCGATTTGGTGATGCGAACTTCGAGCCATCTGTAGATTATTACGCAATCGTGGCTGTGTTATCACATGGGTGTCTAGTTGACTGCCACCTCACCCCATTGACAGATTTTGACATCTTACTCCTTTGCCGGTGCCCAATAAGGCGGACAAACAAGTCATCGAAGTTATAGTTTATTATAAATTATTTGGCATCATGCACACGTCGACCCTAGGCTGCACTCGAACTGTTTTCAGCGTAGGCTTCAGATTTATCCTCCTCTTGGACTTCCACTACATCTGCTGCCACCACATCGTCTTGCACATCCTCCTTTTCCTCTAGCTCTTGCCCCTGCTCAACGTAGCTGACCACTTCGGCCTTTGTATTCACGTCCTCTTCAACGACCTCTTCATCCGCCTCTTCGTAGACTTCTCCCGCGACTCCTTCCTCAGCCGAGGCACCCTGCTCAGCTGGAGTTTCCTCGGCGATTTCCAGGGGGACTTCGGTGGTCGTCTGGAGCATGTAGGTTCGAGCTCTGCCCCCACTGTGGTACCGAGCTCCATATGTGGGTACGGCCCGGTACACAGGTACCGGGTGGTACACGGGACGCGGTCTCTGGTACTGGGCCTCACTGGCTTCGCCCTCGTAGGTGACCTCCGCCTGGTAGCCTTGCTCACCGACCACCGAGTACTGTACCCGCTGTACCCGGCCGTCAGGGAGCAGTACGTGGTACGAGCCGCTGGTGGTACCACCGTCCCGACTCTCCGTCTGGCCGAACTCGAGAGTGGTGTACGGGTCCGAGACGGCGTACTGGTACTGGTACTGTGCGGGCGCCGCCGTGGGCCGGTACGGATGAGGCGGGGCAGCCAGTACAGAGACCACGCCCAGCGCGAGAGATGCAACGGCTGCCTGGATAATGGCGGACAGTGTTGCGAATGAACATTCACGAAATGATCCGAACACAGCAGGCACGTACAAGCACGCCATCTGCAAGCACCTCAAATCATGGATGCTTTCACCAATCGAGACGCATCGCCACATATGCGACAACAGTAGGACAAAAAACACCGAACCGAAAGAAGTCACATGTACCGTTCATAGTACATGATGAAGTAATGACACCAGAGTCCCGGCGGTTTGCTATAATTTGAGAAAGCCTGCCTTTGCATCGCCCAGCGTGCGTGTTATCTGTGGATGACGTACTGCCACTAACACATTGCGAAGAGATGTTTTCAGTGCTTCTGTCCTTTTCGAGGCATTATGTGGGCGTTGTTGGGACGACGATATATATGCACCTATGGATATATATATATATATAGACGTCCCCTCTGTGAAATCCTTGTTGACGTTTAGACCTACGAACAACCTAAGTTATCGAATGTTTAGGACACAGCTACTGAAGAATAAGTGCATGTCAACTGAATCGATCATTCAGCGACCATTGTTTAGGGAGCGGTAGCAAAGAAGATATTCATGGTATTCCTGTCTGCAACAGGGTGTTACTGCTTGCAGATGGTACCGCAGTGTGACTTTCTCACCTTCATATACATGATCGCCTCTCAGGAGGTGAAAGCTGAACTCATGTTGCAGCGTTGGACGCTACGGCTTATATTCGGTTGGGCCGGGTGACCCAGTGACATTGACACGGCTCCTGGAGGTCGTTGGACATCTCGGCCACTCGCGGCTGGGTGTGCCGGGAACTACGTCGCAATCTGATCTGGTGTCCTGCATGTGCATCGTCAACTGACGTAATATCATTAATTCCCCGCCAGGCATTAAAATATCTAGCATCAACACCGAATCATTATTTATTATTTTGAAGACGAGATCCTTGATTGTAATCGTTTTTCGATGATCATGGTATGAGTGAAATTCTTTTTGAAAAAGGATTTGATTTCAGGCTTTGCACCTCATCGTAAGATCTCATCACAAATCTTTTGGAGATAATTCGTGGCGCTTTCTTGAAGGCTAGCTAGTCGGGAAGTGAGCTTGCTGACTATCACGGACATCGTGCTGAGCAGCTGTGCCACCGGCTTCATCTCCAGGATGTCCGATATGGCTGGGAATCCGGGCATCCAAAGTTTTTGTGCCCCTTCTCTCACTGAGAGGAGGGTAATTGGAGAAGAGGACGAAGCCTGACATCTGAGTTTGAGTGTAAGTAATGTTGGATTTCGGAGACGAGCAGCAAATATGTAATCTGTCTGGTCCCTCATCAGACGGAGAGGGTTCCAGTCATCGGAAAATATTTCGAGCCATCGAAGAGGACACCGAGCCGAGATGAGAGACACCTGGTCCCACGAGGAGGTCCAAGCCGATATGAACGACCCTGGACTGACGGAAGAGTCCCCAGGACGGTAAGAAGCTCTCGGTCTGACGGAGAGGGCCCAATTCAGCAAAGAGGGCGCTTGAACCAAAGAAGGGAGCTCCTGGCCAGACGAAAGGGGTCCCTTGTAAACAGAGGACCCAGGGCCATTGACGGGGACCAGAACCTCTATGGAGGGCACTGGCATTCAGAGGTGCCGAAGTAGATATGAAGTGTCCTAGACTGATAGAGGGCATCGGTTCATTAGAAGGGCCTTCTGTCTAACGGAGGGGGCCCGGGAAGTAAGGGGGCCTCGGAGCCAGAAGCGAGGGTTCCTGAGTAGCTAAGTGACCCATATCACTTAATGCGGGCTCAGGTTACCAGAGTCCCTTTAAAATGTGTGTGCCCTCCTCAGAGGTGAAGAAATGGTCGCAAATTTCACCAACGAAATTTTCCGCCATAACTTTTCCACCACTCCAAAGATAGTGTCCCGTGAAGTTCTTTGTTTTAGCCCACTTTAGTTCCATGTTTTGCAGTATTTTTGCAGGGTTTTTATTTTAGGCGAAAAACGTTTTTACCACCGTGGAGAACTGATCTCTTCCGCCCGCATTTCGGGAGACAAAGACAAAACATGCTGCAAACCGTATCCTTATATTTGCGAATTCATGAAACACGAGCCGCTACATGGTGTCATAAACTCAGCACCAACTTCGTTGTTGGTCTCAACAACCAACGAGTTAAAACTAAGTGCACTAATAGGCTAACCAGTCGGGAGCGGAACAAACAGGCGGTAATAATAATAATGATCATTATTGTATCGTTTAACGACGCTTTCAACTGCTATGGTTATTTCGCGTCGGCAACTACAACGAGTGGAGAAGCCCATTTGTCGACAGAGCGGCTCGAACCCTTGTTATGTGAGACAGACGCACTAACCAACTGAGCTTTCCTTCCCCTGCAAACAGGCGGTCGTAACTGACTGGCTCCATCGGCTTGGCTCAAGGGGAATAATGGCTCAGTTGGTAAATGCAACTGTCTCACACGGCAAAGGTCATGGGTTCGACCCGCGCTGCCGACCGATGAGCTTCTCCCCTCGCGGCGCGGACACGACATCACAGATGCCGACGCGAAGTAACTATAGGAGTTCAAAGCTCGTTAAATAACAAATAATTATTAGTGATTACTATTTGTCCTGGCCCGGATCGGATCGATGCATGGCTTGATCGGCAATTGGGCACAGAGAAGAACTGCTCGCGTACATTTAACTGGAACGTTAGCTTCTTCAAATAGTCACATATGCGCTGTTAAACTGGACCAAAAGAACATGGATTACATTTTTGACGGTGTTATTCGCAAGAACTAACTAGCACAAACTTCCAAACCCCGACGCAAGCTTGGTCACTTCCTTGCACGCACGCACGCACACGTCTGGAACTCTTATTGGAAGACAACTGATCTGTGGCACACTTTGGAATTCTGACGTCTGATCACAATGCCCTGTAGCTCTGTAATGATGTCAACTGACTGCTTGATGAAGTTGTTATTAAATTTGCATGGTACTGCCTGAATTATGGCCTCAGCATGATGAACATAAGGCCCGTTCCAGCGTATCATAAGCTCGTACTCAGCGTTTCGGCGGTCCAGCTTCCGATGAGCGCCAAATATGTCTCCCACCACACTCCCCATGCTCTCAACGACAGATTCGGGCGGGCTTAACAGCCATAGCCTTATGACCAGGTGAGCGTACTGCTTCAACGCGTGGCTCTGGGCCGACTCTATTTGCAGGGCTCGCAGAAGCTGCTGGTTGCTCATGCCGGACGGCTGGCTGGACAGACGCATGCAGGCTGCCTTGACCACCTCCCTCTCCACGGCTGCAGTCGGCGGTATCAAACGCTGACTGACCAGCCTTGCGATGCTGTCGTGGACGATCTTAAGGCTCACCTGCTGAAGAGCCTTCAAATCACTGACGACCTTCATGTCAGTCACAGAATACTGCTGCTTGCCGTTCATGGCACCTTTGCTGTAGGGTTAAAATATTGGTTTTTCATTAGGTGTGATATGTCGAAACGGGCACAGAAGGATGTTGAAATTTGCCATGGAAATAGTGTCAATTAAAGTGCTTTTGACGTATTTTCAGACTCAAATTTGAGCCAATGTTGTAGGTACTTATGACTACATTTGTCATTTGCTTTGAGATTCATAATTTAGGAAGAGGGAGATAATTCAGGACAGGGAGAAAATTACCTATGCTATAATTTCGTACCGTACGCCATATCATATAGTTAATCACTTTACCCAAAATTACGTTGCGAAACGTCCGTGTGTCACTATTCCTTATTAGGAGCATTGACATGATACGTATAAGCAAGATATTTATTTATTTATTTGTTTATTTATTTATTTATTTATTTAACAATACATGCCCTTTACGTGCAGTGGCTGTTACGGCACGTGCAGATACTGTTAGAAAAGAGACACGAAGACTTCATAAGCACGCATCATGGAGCAAGATGTCGGTACTTCTTGGAGAAGGATGTTGATGGAGTGTCCAGAAAGAATAATTGAGCTGAAGATTTTCAAGCGACTTGTTACCCTCGGCGAGCACGTCATACAGGTCACAGAGGGCTGCCAGCTAAGTGGTGAACTTGGGATCTGAAAAATCAGTGAGGAATGTCGGTAGAGGATGAGTAGTGGGGACAGTTATAGACTGAAGCGTCGCTAGCATGGTATGGCCAGGGTGCAAGCTGGGGAATTACATACTTCCATAGCAAAGCTGTTCATTGAAATACCTGCATCCGTTAAAGTGTGACGACTGGTTGAACCTTCTTGGAGGTGACCTCACTTGACCTAGATTAACTCGTTGACCCTAGATGACCTGACATCAAAAGTATGACATAACCTGACAATTTGATGTGGGAAAGTGTATGCCAAATTTCGGCGCGCTGCCCTGCGCCGTTCGTTCACTATCCGCAAAAAAAACCTGAGGGCGGCGGTTGAAGACCTCTCCTCCGGTACGGCACGGGTTAAGGTATTCACAAAACAAGTTTTACACAGTTTACCTCCATGGAGCAAGCATGTAGGGTTAGGTTTGGTTCAGCTTAGTTAGATTAGGTGAGGTAAAATTTGTATTTTGTTGAGAAAAAAAATGTCAAAACTTTAAAATAAATTTTCCAAAAAAATTTATTTTCTGCAAGAACAGATTAGGTTTGGCTATGTTTTTGTCCATTTTTTAGTTGCTTTGTTAGATTAAAGCAAAAAAGGTCCTTTTCAACAGATTCTGACATGGAAGGTTAGGTAGTAAATTCATGCTTGAAGGCGTTTTATGAATCCTTGGAATATACCTTTCCAATGCAATGTTTATGAATGTGACTGAAACCGATTAGGACCACTCATTTTCTGTGCAATTGTTTACTTTTCAGTTTGTGGGCAAAGTAACACGAAAGAGAGGCTTGGAGTTTGATGAAAACCAATGTTTAAAAAAATAAACTAAAAATGCAACGGAACCTAACACGCGCCCTGGAGGGCCTCAGAAAATTACTTGCATTGGAGGGGGCGGATTCCGCCCCCCAAGATATGGGGCGGAAAGCCTATTGCAGCTGGGGAAACGAAATTCGCAGGATGGATGGATACGGTAGTGAACTCTATTATGTGCAAATTTCATGACCTTTGGCCAATATTTTCAAGGTCGAATGAGGGAAAATGTGAAAAATAATATGGTTTTGCGTAGATTAGCTTGTCATTGATATGGATCGCAGTGATTGGGTTTAAATGCTCCAAAGTGGACACCAATGATGTTTTGGACATTACTAATGATGCAATACAGATGATAGACCAGGCATTTAACCTCGTCACCTATATAGCAGCACTTTATCAGGTCATTACTTGCTCCAGTTGCCGGAACCGGGCCGCCCGTCCGACTGCTCCGTTGGGCGGCTCGGCAGAGTCGGCTCCGCAAAGAAAGGAGTGAAGTTAATGAATATAGTATTGAAATGCTTAGGTACACAATGACAGGCGGTAGTCTTCAAGATGTGTAGGTAGTAACATGCAAAGTGACATCAATCACATGACGGTCATTTGCATTATGTATACATTCCAGTTGACCAAGTTTGGTTCCATTAATTTTTCATGAATTCGACCATGTCTTGACCTCGCTGACCAAACATGGCTTTGAAACTATATAGCGTAACAATACACATCAAATAAATCGCCAATGTCGCCAAGAACAATTCTCTTTTGCCAATATAAGGGAAGCTCATCAGCGCCGATTTTTGCCGTCTGGCGCTGCGGATTTTTTAAAAACTTTATCAGCCCCGAACTCGAAAAAATCGGCCGAATTAAGTGTTCTGGCTTTAAACAACGCGCCGGTCATTTCTGAGGTGGTACGGAAAGAATGACGTAAATTGGCCGGTAAAATCTGGAGTTATGTGCGAAAAACCGAAGGGGTGGGCGGATGCTCCACCCACCCACCCACCCCAGGGCGCTTGCTAGCCTAGCCTAACTGGATTGATAATGAAATTGGGTATTTTGACAGATGGAAAACTTTGTTGTACTTTTGTGGAATGATCATTGTCTAAACTAAGATTCCTAGGAATAAACTTTCGACCTCAAAGGTGCATATTGAAGTATATGTCTGTCCTTATTTTCAGTCTGGATTCTCCATCTCAACCTTCTCCTGAAGGAGTAGCTTCTGCCTCCAACCTCTCCTGTCTCGATCTTCTGTCTGCACCGGAAGTTGGCCCCAGCCCGGCTGAGATCCAGAGTTGCACCACCTTAATGAGACTGAGAGATCAGCTTGTTTGCTGTTATTCCAAGTAAGTTCACATTAACAATTGTCTCAATAATGATTATCTTGGAGACAGCTGTTCATGTGATGAGGTAAACAGCAGGTCAGGGTTTTTGCACGGTGGAAAGAGTGGGCATACAACAAATACGCAACCGGTTTAATGGTTCTAGCTTACAATGCAAAAGATCCACAACTTTTAGATACTTTTTAATTTTTTTCCTTGAACAAAGGTAAGCCTGCTGCCGATGCCAAAATAATTTGGCAAAAGTCATGGTGAGAGTATACTGCAATGCATTTGCCAGCATTGCTCTTAAACCAAAAATAATGGCAGGATGGGCACCATGCAAATTCATTCCAACCCTCTCATGGAAATCCTAGGCACACGATTGGGGGGCGGAGGCTGACACCTAAATCCGAAAGTTGGCCGCCCAAACCGATGGGCTAGATCCGTCATTGGTCGTACGTTGTCGTGTTGGTACTTTTCACCTCTGTGGCCCCCCATTTTGTATCCTATGTGCGCGCACCTGGCTCGAGGAGCCATTCATGTGTGTTCGGGTTGCTCTCCGACCGATAGGTACACTCTCCGCGGACTCAATGATCATCTCCGTTGGCTCGAGGGCGCTCTTTATTAGTCTGGCCCTTGTCGTAGGCGAGGGGGCCTTCCAACTACCCGGGGCCCCACCGTCGGTCCATAGGCCCTTCACGCTGGCTCGGACAGGGGCCCTCGTGAGTCCTCTTCTTCGGACCTCGACCATCTCCATCATCCCGGGCCGATTTCGACGGCCCGGGCGCCCTTCACATTTGCCATGGGGCCACTCGCATCGGCTCAGGGGCCCTTCAATTGCCGGCACTTGAACACAATTCTGTCGCCAGAATATCCCGAGGAGCAACATAATTATTGTGCGATTCGTCACTGACTATGTCAAAACGCAACGCATTCCATATACCGCTTGGGCCACTTCGGGACCCAAGAGTGGGAAAAGCATGACCCTATAGCCCCCTGGATCCACCATTGCACATAACCCGGTCTATCATTACAGTTATGGAAGGTCGAGGTTATGCGCCAGGAGAAGGTACGTTGACCCGTCCCGTCTCGGGGGAGGGTCTTCAACCGACCCCCATCAGGTTTTTCGCAGATAGCGGACGAACGGCGCGTGGCAGCGCGCCCAAATTTGGCAAACCTTTTCTTACATCAATTGGACATGCTGATTCAAAATCTTTAGGTCAGGTCATCTGGGGTCAACGAGTTAGTCAAGGTCAAGTGAGGTCACCTCCAAAAAAGTGTAACCGGTCGTCACGCTTTAACGGATAGATATTTTAATGAAACCTTCAGCGTTTGCTTATCTTTACGGATGCAATAAAACGTACGAGTGGAAGTTTTCGGTTTTTTTCGTCTTTGATTACATATAAATTTTGCGTATTTGCCAAATTGCAGTTCAAATACAGGATTCTGGCTAAAGTAAGCATTACTTTTTTTACGGGAAATTTACTTCAAACAACGTTTCTCAATCTGCTCTACCCATTGGAAAAGGAAAATTAAAGAAAACTTAAAAACTCAAACTTTTGAAATTTTGAAAAAAACAAAAAAAATTTATTTGGGGGTAAAAAATTATCGCCCTGGTCGATTTCGCTGTCTTTTTCTCATTCCAAATAATTATTTTCACATATCCCACAAAATGAACTCCCCAGAGTCAAAAACATAATGTAAGTCGTGAAAAGTGGTGAAAATATACCCCCTGGTGACGTCACGTCTGTGGAAAAATTGTTTTGGAGGGTGGTCCCGGACCCTACTCGACGAGCGCTTTCCGATGACACCTCTTTCGTTTTCGTGCGGTGCTTAGTTTGGATTTGAGAGGGGGATTTTCAACCTCCCCCCCCCCTCCCCCGAGACGGGGTGTGAGGATTTGACCGGAAAGGCGGCACAAGTTTATTATGGGATAATCCACGTGGGTTGTGGGCCGCCCTCTCCCCCGCCCCAAAGAACCAAAAATGCACTAAACCAAAGTAGAAAGGTAATGATGTTTACTTGATGCAAATGAATTGACGCACTTCGCGCGCTGAATATTCTTTTCATATTTTTTTATCGGCCGCGACCCCTTAAGAGAATATTTGCCGAGCCATGCGCTGTAGCGCAAAACAGCTTGATTACCACTCGGGAACTAGCGATTTATTGCAATCAACGTGTCAAAATCTACCTGTTTTGCAGTTTGTTTAGCGGGATCGTGGCATTCCACATACATATGGCTGCAGAGTCTGCGATTGCTGAATGCCACATTTAAGTTTGGATATACATTTTTGTATAGTTTGACACACGTAGCAAGATAAAAAATAACCATAATAATGACCATAGCATCTTAGCAACACGAGTCTCAAACATCTTGGTTCTTTGTTGCCGGAAGTCCCAAAAGAGCAAAATGTGTAGTTTCTGAGATACACCTAAAACTACTTTACGTTCGATCAGCCGGTGAGGCAGCCCCAAATCATCGATCCCCACGGGGTCTACGGTGCCCATGCCCTGGGTAGTTCAGCCTCGCAAGTGACAATCGCCCGGCCAAGATGACGAGAAATCATATGAATGCCAAAGGAGGCACATATACGGCAGTTTCCTTTTTCACGGTTTCTATGTCGTTTCCTTTTCCGATTCGTCAATGTGAACTTCGAGCCATCTGTAGATTATTACGCAGTCGTGGCTGTGTTATGACATGGGTGTCTAGTTGCCCGCCACTTCACTCCTTTGACCGATTTTGACATGTTACTCCTTTGCCGGTGCCCAGTAGGGCGGACAAAGAAGTCATCGAAGCTATAGCTTATTGTGACTCATTTCGTATGATACACAAGTCGGCCCTAGGCCGGACTCGAACTGTTCTCCTCGTAGGCTTCAGATTTATCCTCCTCTTGGACTTCACTACATCTGCTGCCACCGCATCCTCTTCTTCATCTAGTTCTTGCTCCTCCTCCACGTAGCTGTACCCGGCCGTCAGGGAGCAGTACGTGGTACGAGCCGCTGGTGTTACCACCGTCCCGACTCTCCGTCTGGCCGAACTCGAGAGCGGTGTACGGGTCCGAGACGGCGTACTGGTACTGGTACTGTGCGGGCACCGCCGTGGGCCGGTACGGAGGAGGCGGGGCAGCCAGTACAGAGACCACGCCCAGCGCGACAGATGCAACGGCTGCCTGAAGAATGGCAGCCGTGTGGGTTAGGGGTCAACCCCTGAGCACGAAGCTTACACCGTCCGCATTTGACTGCTTTGGTTTCAGTCGAGTCTGTGTCGCATATCTGCATGGCCATCGAATACGTCGTCGAAGTCCACGTAGTGTATGCCATAGATAGTATCAGTGCGAGGGTGTCGTGGTCACTGGTTTTACGACACCTCGACCGTTTAGTCATGTAGCGTCGCCAACATCTCACGCCGATTGGGTGCGGGCGAAGAGTAGCGACAAGTGAGGCTCGAACCCACAATCTTTCGATTGCGAGTCAGGGAACTTGCCCCTAGACTACTCGTCCCTAGACTACTAGGTATACTCGTCGTCTACTACTACTCATTTACTGCTATACCCCTAGACTACTACTCGTCGTCAGTGCGAGGGTGTCAATGTCTCAAATGTTCGTCCCGCTTTTCATTTATTGAATGAATGGGCTACCGCCGCTATCCCCAATTCTGATTGCAGATTTGGAGTTGCAGAATGCAACACTTACCCAACGAATCGGTAACCTTTGTATGCACCCTTGCCTGCATTTTTACTATGTTTCGGCTACATATGTTTCACTTCGGCTACATATGTTTCAGTAGACATGTTTCAAACGGGGAGTGCACCTGCGACCTGTTTTCTAACATTAGAGATGGAAATTACTGAAGCCACTGACGCCGCACAGCCCGCAGTTTTGCCCGGGTGGCCTCACCTCTCTCCACATGACTGTGCATGAGCCAACAGATTGAGCAGATAGCGCAGCGAGCGCCGGTCCAGTTTATATAGACGTCGGCGCGGTGCCAGCGGCACTGACACGATACCCGGCCGGTGGCCATGACACCTCGGCCGGCCCACTGAGGTCGGGTCGGGGCCGGTGCTAAGCCTGCCGCCAACTGACGAGTCCGCCGACACAGTTCTGCACACTTCTGCAAGATAGCGCTGAGCGGCCGCTGCTGGCGTCGCCGCTCTCCGTCTGAGATGCTCTCGATGCCACCCGCCGATGGCCGGATAATTCCGACGTGATGATGAGGTGATGATGACAGATGACAGACAGATGACAGACAGACAGACAGACAGAGGCAGAGACTGAGACTGAGACTGCGACTGAGACCAAGACAGAGACAGAGACAGAGAGACAGAGAGACAGAGAGACAGAGAGACAGAGAGGGAGACAGAGAGAATGAGAGAGATATGGGGAGAGGGAAGTCATCAAACACATGATGTAGTTCTATCAAACTTTCAGTCACATGAACATTTTCGCCTGCCACTTCTAGCTGACCTTTCAGGTTAGGTCAATGTCACTGTCGCGGTACAGTCGATCGCCCGATCTTCTGTAGTTTTCACACTCCGGTCATGAAATAAATGTCGTTTCCTGCTTCAATATCAATGCTGTGCTTGCTGAATACTTACGACTTCCTCAGATCAGGTGAAGGTCAAGTGCCTGCAGGTATGTGAATATGAAAATATGAATTTGTCGCCAACGCATGCACTAAAAGTTGTATATTGTGCAAACCCACATTTGAACTAGTGATAGAGCACGAGGTACATTTTTTTTTGTGTTGTGAATAGTTTTATTCCATTATTTGTCTATGCACTCACTGACATTGGACTATATGTCGTGTTGCTCACTCATGTTTTTAAAAGTTCAATTTTCGTACAAAAATCACATTCAGTTGGAGTGCGATCTGACCTTGACTTGTACTGTCTTCGGGAACTCGAGTTTGCTTGGCACAATGTGGGCATCAATTGCCGGAAGGCATGCCAAATTGCAAAACGATATCTGGAACGGGTTAACAATTACCTCAGACAAGCCTGCTGGGGAGAAAACTGATTCACGAGCACCGAGATAGTGGGTAAATTAATCAGGCCTTGGCTTCTCTATATCTCTGGGTAGGCAAAATTTAAGTCTGGGGAGTATTTCAATTTAAGTGATGACGATATGTTAACACTATTACACAACTGCTTAGGTTTGTGTGTCTGAGAATGCTGATAGTGTATAACCGTAAGCAGGCACAACGCACTTGTTGCGCGAAATGGTGTTGGTTGCATAACTCCATGTGAGGATATTGCCGCTTCACGAGATGCTAATAATGTTCGATGTATTGCATTCCAACGCATATATCTCAAAGGTCAGATGAGGGAGAGATATTAACCTCTACCGTTTTGAAAATTCCTAGGTAGTATTCGAAAGCCCAATTGAAAATACATTTGAAAACACGGATAAAATAGGCCCTTAATTCAGTTTCATGGTTCAAAATATCCCCATGGTGACTGTTGTGCCGTCGTCCGGCTGGTCGGCTGAGAGGCGATGTCACGCGCTGAGGTATATTACGCACGAATTCCCTGAGCCCGTCCCATTATCTCGACACAGCCCACGAAATACCTTGAGGAGCGTATAACGCAACGCATCGTCCAATCGGCAATTACCATTGGGCAGCAGCCAATCACGAGCCAGGGCCGGGCACTAGGTGGCGGGCAGCGGTTAAGCTGTGCCGCCTGCACGCCGCCTGTATGCACAACCTATGCGCTCACAGCAGTGACTAATAAACTGAACAAGATCAGCTTGGATAAATGACCTCTAATAGCCTTCCAGTGGTAAATGGCCAGTACGAGCAGGTGAAGTGAGTTGTCTATCATCATACCTCTTCCAATATAAGCCATTTAGGGCCAATTCGTGATATCAATTGCCGACAATTCGCGATTTCGGCAACAAAAGCGGCCAGACGTGTTACTTCTGATGAAATCACAGATCAGCAATCTGAGACATTACACCAAACTTTGCACTGCGTCAGGGCGGCCGAGGATGCAACTATATGCCCAGAAACAGTCCGCCAACTCCAGGTGTTTCTCCGTGACCGCGAAAAAAAACCTGCAGAACCTGGTGAATAGAAGAATGGTGCACAACATTTGCATCGCATACGGAAGCGGCTTTTCATTCCGACCTGTAGGAAGGTACCTAGGTTGCCAAACCTCCAAGGTTAAGGGGACATATTAGAATATGGGAAGATCATGGTTTTCCCGATTTCTTCTGATTTCCCCCCAAACTGAAAAGTTGTGCATACTGCACAGTATTTTGCGCCTGTCCTCCCCCTATCACATACTGCCGGGACCCCTTATATGCAGTCCATTGATGCAGAAAACCCGGCTGAATGCGATCCACTACCTTCGTGTTTAGGATGGGACGCATCTAGAGCCATTAGTGTCAAATCTGTAGACCTTCTGAGAAAACCCTAAGGGCAACTTGTTCTAAAACTGCTCAGAGGAAATATACGTGCATGCGTGTACTATACACGTAGTTGTACCGTATCTCAGCCCTGCGACTCCTCAGCAATGGCGGGCTCCAGCTCCTCATGGTCCCGTGATAAGCCCTGAAAACATCGGGAGGCCATACCAACCGCTGAGTGGGGAATGGACCATCCAGAATTACGCAGCACGGCATCCACGGCTGGAATGTCCATTCCTAACTAGATTGTCGCGTGCTTCCACGTGCTTTCCACTCGTAATCCACGTGCGTTAATTTTTTTCGCAGTTCTATTCCACTAGCAACTCCTGCTGCCTTTGGGAAACGTGGTAAGTCGGACGTCCTTGGCCGTATTATTTCGGTAATGCTGCTGATTGTGAGGAGAGCAATTATGTACAAAGAGCAGCCCAGCAGTTTGGCACGCGGCAGTGGCAGGACAATACATTACCACTGTGTTAGTATGCATGTGGTCGGTCGGCATTTGTAAGCCACCCCGTCGGCGGCGCTTCTGACGATGACACGGCGTACGTATTAGTCTGCAACGTCCCAAACTAGAACGGTCACTGTAATGACAGCCTTGCAGCTTGCATGACACGACGTCTCGGATATTGAATAGCAGCATGCGTTGACGTGTAGAACGCTGCCCAGCCGACAGTCGACGCCCCGGCGCCCGTTTGAGGTATGATGAGGCGATACTGCAGGTGAAATGAGGCCGCCGAGAGCGCCGCAATACAGGGCAAGACGCCCGCGTTGGATCATGTAATTCGTGCTGCAACAATGTTTTTGCCTTGTACCTCGCAGCCAATGTCGATCGAACAATGGGCCGAGCAGTTAGCACGGATTGCATCATTGGAATGGACATCTACATATTTTGTCGTCTGCATATTCTACATGCATAAATCGGACCGGAGTAAACGAAAACCAACTCGAAACCGCATTCCAAATCGATATCCGATATTCGGCATTTTACCTCTGGCGTGGCCCAAACTACCATTGCCATTCTAGCTGCCATGCATTCATATTGAATGTATTTTTACACAGATGTAAAAATAATTGTAAGATGACTCAATATAAAATGCTCGGACAGATACAGGGGTCAATTATCTCCCCTTTTATACCCAGCTAATATAATTTAGGCTGTAGATGTGTACGTAATACATGCGTATTCAACACAGAGCAAAAACCAGGACTTGCTCTTTTGTTCCACATATACTTTTCTGGCACGAAGCCAACAGCGGCTCAAGTAGACTATTTTGAAAACTGAGGATTAGGAGTAAGTATTAACAAAGTATTGACGTTGATATTTATAATAATGCCTCAGTTTAAGATGACAGTATAGGTTCCCGATGTCCAATTTCCTTCACTTGAGCAGCCTTGAAAGATTACCAGTGACATCTGGATCAACGCAATAGCTTACCGACAATAAAACTCACTGAACGTTCGCTTGCCGCCTGCACCAACGAAATGAGTCCATTGGTCGCACAAACACGGGGGAGCCAAACATCCCCCACGTATGGACAAATGGGAAAAATTTTACGTCACCACTATCACATTATCAACAATTATAATCCTCAAGCGGTTTTAATTCCTCGAAAATTATGCGTCGTAAACTGCCTCGACAACATGAAGACGGACACACCAGCTATAGTACAATGCTATATGTAGCACAGCCGACCAGACATGTCCTGACTACCCATCAACCCCCCCCCCCCTCCTCTGCTGAACGAAATACTTCGTGGCAAGGCACTCCATCCGAGAGGGGACACCGAATTCCAGGTAGACAATTCAGGCTCAGAAGCAGAAGCGTGATGAGCACTATTGCAACCGTGTAATTGGTCTCACGCGCATGTGACCTCTTGTCATGCCTCGCCGCCTCATACGTAAGTCACGAAAATCACGCGATCGATTGTTTCAACGCTACCAAAATGTTGTGTTTGCCTTCAATGTACCACGCAGCATGACAAAAATCAGTCGACTTTGACTGAAAGAAGGCTGCCTTACAATACAGATACATACACCATCTTCGCCATCGTCATCGTCTCTGGGGTTGCTTTCTATCTCAACTATCCGCCACTGAATTTTGAAAGCAAGTTTACTATATTTTTTCGTTGTCATTCATCGGCCGAAATGCAAGAACCGTACATGCAGTAGTGGACCAGAGGGGAAGATGGTGTTCAGACGTGGGTCTCGACTAGACTTGACCTACAATAGCTTATAGTATGCATTCCTACAATACAATCGAACAGCACAAACACAACACCAGTGGCACCTGTACAGTTATGCATGCCACTAAAACAGGATAAAGATCCCACTCTCCATCTTCTCAGACATGAGGCAGACAGCACCTTTCTGTCTGCTCCTCGTAGGAGAGGGCGGTGGAACATCACCTTCCAGTAGTAGGCGGTGGGATCTCGTTCTCTCCTAAGGAAATGGAGGTGGAATCTCCTCCCCGTAGAATCTTAAAGGGAGAAGAAGCATGATGCATGCTTCCATAGGTCGGTGGAATCTCGTCTTCCCCGTTGTAGAGGGCGGTCAGATCTTGTAAGAGGGCGATGAGAATGCATTATCCCCGTAGGATAAGGCGGTGGGATCTCGTCCTCCCCGTAGAAGATGGGAGGGCGATGGGGCCTCGTCCTCACCGTAAGAGGGCGGTGGGTTCTCGTCCTCACCGCAAGAGGGCGGTAGGATCTCGTCCTCTCGAAGAATACCGAATCGCGCCCAAAGGAACCAACCTGCCACGAAGCTTCTCTTTCTTTACAGCAATATTTATAAGACGAAGTGGACACCTCGGAGTTCACTTTCGCTCGAGGGCACTGCCTCCGAGAATGGGGTCTTAGTCTTCAAAAGGCCAGACATAGCTGTGAATAGATGGACATGATACATGCTTGCAAGTTTACAACTACGCGTCTATCTATACTTTTGCACTTTACTCGATGTCGTGCTGGTTTAATATTATAAACGCGATCAGTAACCAATTGAAAACAAACCCTTCCCATACTGTTGCGAGGTGGAGCCTGCCATAATCGGGACAAGTAACATTCTACACGTGTTCTTCTGCGCCCATAACAGGAATCTAAATTTGTTTGCATACTTGTGACATAGAGCTTGCATCATACTTAACTTTCCACAACTCACTTTGTCCTAAGCGTTCGCTTTATCCCACGCCTCCTGCATAGTAGCTCATGATACTCGGAGCAATCCAAGGGATAAAGGATCCAGATGATTCGCGCATGATATGTATACACACAATCTCCATCATTTCTGATGTAGCCACCGCACCTTAGCAACACCATCATTATTGGTTCTTGGCCAAATATTGGATAGGAATCTAGGAAATGTTCTATTGTACACATACATTTCCTTCCGTCACAAGTGTATTCGACATTTGCGGTACTTCAACTCGGACAGGCCCCCAGTATGAAACGTACCGATGGTCCACGCTAAAGCGGTCCGCACGGATCACAGTCATATGTGTGTCGCGTTCACTCGGCTTCTGAGCCCACCTCTCTAGCCACTGTCACACCGTACAACACTACCGCTAAAATAGCACTCCAGCTCGGCTACAAACCCATAATCTACCTGCGCCATGTCAATCGCACATTATCGCCGCCGTCCACCGGATCAGACATCGGCCGGCGACCAGTGAGCGTGGGTGCTGAAGATCATCCCCTCAGAGGGGCCGACCATCCCAACTGCACCATGCGGCACAGGCAACGATACCTAGACTGCACAAGGACGAGGAGGCATCAGTACGCGTCGCCACACAATAGAGACTGTGGACGAACCGGGACTTGCTCCATACAGCACAGGAACTGGGGGCGAACTATAACTCGCCTTCTACATCACAGAGACCGAGGGCGAACCAGGACGTGCTTCCCACACAAAAGCGATACCAAATCAGGGAGCGCCTTATAGACCACAGTTTCAGGAGACCGAACGTTCTGAGCCGCGTAGACAACACGGATAAAAATATCTACGCCATAATCACAGGAAGAGTAGCCATGCTACGCTGTCGGGGTGTGCCAGGTGGCCAGACCTCTTGCATCAAATTGGTGCCGGCACTCAACCGACGTCGCCGCAGAAAGGGGAGCAGCGAGACGAGCGTCTGTCTGGAACACGTGGCCAACTGTCCACGAGTCAGGGACCGTGCGGCTCCCGGACACCATGCGGTTCCTAGACACCGTGCGGCTCCTAGACACCATGCGGCTCCCGGACACCGTGCGGCTCCCGGACACCGTGCGGCTCCCGGACACCGTGTGACTCCCGGACACCATGTGACTCCCGGACATCGTGCGGCTCCCGGACACCGTGCGGCTCCCGGACACCGTGTGACTCCCAGGCACCATGTGACTTCCGGACACCGTGTGACTCCCGGACACCGTGCGGCTCCCGGACACCGTGAGGCTCCCGGACACCGTGCGGCTCCTAGACCCCGTGCGGCTCCCGGACACCATGCGGCTCCCGGACACCGTGCGGCTCCCGGACATCGTGCGGCTCCCGGACACCATGCGGCTCCCGGACACCATGCGGCTCCTAGACACCGTGTGACTACTCCCGGACACCGTGCAGCTCCCGGACACCATGCGGCTCCTAGACACCGTGCGGCTCCCGGACACCGTGCGGCTCCCGGACACCGTGTGACTCCCGGACACCGTGCAGCTCCCGGACACCGTGGGGCTCCCGGACACCATGCGGCTCCCGGACACCATGCGGCTCCCGGACACCATGCGGCTCCCGGACACCGTGCGGCTCCTAGACACCATGCGGCTCCCGGACACCATGCGGCTCCCGGACACCATGCGGCTCCTAGACACCGTGCGGCTCCCGGACACCATGTGGCTCCCGGACACCATGCGGCTCCCGGACACCGTGCGGCTCCTAGACACCATGCTGCTCCCGGACACCGTGCGGCTCCTGGACACCGTGTGATTCCCGGACACCATGCGGCTCCTAGACACCGTGTGACTCCTAGACACCATGCGGCTCGCGTGACCAGAGTAGGACACGACTATCTCCAGACTACGGGACCCACCGGCTCGGGAGTGAGACCAGCCGCAAAGCTTCCTCACAGGCACTGGACTGGCTAGCACTGGCGCTGGCCTGCCGCCAGGACAACTGGCGTCCGCCGTTCGGACGACTGCATGACTGGAATGACTGTTCCCCTGCCGCGACATCGGGTCTGCCTACCGCCTACGTGTACACAACCCACACAACGTAACGCCAACAGATAACGGGCCGATAACAACTCACCTAGGCTACGGATCTCGCCACATGCCGGGTTAACGAAAGGCTGCGGAAAGCGATGGCACACGCCGTGAACACGGGATAGACGCTTGGCATGCTCGGATTGAGTAGCCCATGCACTGCATCGTCGGCAGCGACGTCACGCGCCGAATCTGACCAATCAAATAAGCAGAGTCCCTGATCAGTATTTGCGCAGAGCACTGCGCTATCACTTGTGCGCCCAGTACTCTTGTGGCAGCGCGCACGGCGGGCATCTACAACTGCGACGGCAACAGTATAAAATGTCAGCACCATCTAGTGAGCACGCGCGCCACTAGCGGTTCCACGTCGGCCGCAGGAGGCTGGCGATGACCAGGCCGCGAGGCGTGCGTCACTTGTGGTTGGAGGTGAGCCACATGAGCCCCTCAAAGAGTCCATCACCAGTGGAGGCACACGCCGGCTGCACGTACCAGTTGCGGTCGTTGATACGGGTCAGGCCCAGCTTCTCCTGGATCTCGTGCGGCTTCATCGCTGTCGACAGTTGCATGGGTTAGAGGGAGCAATTGACAGGTGACCCCAAGGATGGGTCAAAAGGGTGGAAGTGCGGCGTCGACGAGCAGATCTTGGGTCATCCCACTTAGCATTACGGTCTGCTCACCTACAACGCATCATTACGTTACAACGAGTGGTTATTCACCCGGGGAACGCGATATTTTTAATCACGTAATCACGAGATTATGGAAAACCTGAATTACATGATCAATCGCTCCAACAGGGGGAGTAGACCTCCCATCCGCTTTGGGTAGCGAATGATTCCTCCTGCACCTATATTCCTCACAGCCACAGCCAATACCAGTATACCACCTGAATAGCTGCCTCTCCGCAGATAACCTCAAAAGGCTTCCAACAGTTGTGCCGGTTGGGGGGGGGGGAGGGAACACATATAAACGCCATTTCACATTACATGTCAGACTGCAAGACATGAAAAGATCGCGTTCTAAGCTAGGCTCTCTCAGAAAGGCGAGGTGGTTCCGTTCCCTGAGCTGCACAAGCTCGCATGACACCGCCACCGGTGACCTGCCCCACGGCACGCGCACATTCGATGACAATGACTGCAGTGTGGCCGCCAGCTCTGCCGCAGACGAGGCGAGTGCCCTCCGAGGCGGCCTCACCGTCGGGCAGGTCCTGCTTGTTGGCGAACACCAGCACGATGGCGTCTCGCATCTCGCGGTCGTTGATGATGCGGTGCATCTCCTGGCGCGCTTCGTCGATGCGGTCGCGGTCGGCGCAGTCCACCACGAAGATGAGCCCGTGCGTGCCGGTGTAGTAGTGCCGCCACAGCGGCCGGATCTTGTCCTGGCCGCCCACGTCCTGGTGCACGCGCACGCATGGCTCTCACAGGGCACAACGGCACACCGCGTGACTTGGTGACCACGTCGGAACACCACAGGCGTACACACGGCTCTCACAGGGCACAACGGCACACCGCGTGACTTGGTGACCACGTCGGAACACCACAGGCGTACACACGGCTCTCACAGGGCACAACGGCACACCGCGTGACTTGGTGACCACGTCGGAATGTCACAGGCTCTCACACTTGGTGACTTGGTGGCCAAGGGTGACGGAACGGCACAGGTGCACCAAATGGCAGGAAGGACTGGAGGACGCATCCATGGCAAGCCCGTTTGGCTCTAAATGACAGCAACGTGACTAGTTCACTAACACCGTTCCCGGAAACGTTTCGCTGTAGTTGCATGTCTCATACTTATTTGTATGATCAAATTTAAATATGCTTCAGATCAGGCCTTTGACACTCAACAAATAGTGTCCGAGGCAACATCTCGGCTCGTTGCACTGCTGGGGAGTATTTTTGGGGAGCCACAGTACAATAGTAATTGAAGCAAAAATCTGGCAGAAAATGCATATCTCGACTATTTGTATGACCTTTGTGGTGGCATTACATCAGATGTCTGGAGCACCCCAGGTCACGGTGTTTGACACAATTTGCCAGTTTAGCATAGCAACAAGTCCACAAAGATGAATGACATCACACGTGCAAACAACGAACAACACCCAGTAAAATATGCACAAGTCCTGTCAGAGTCTGATAACTAGCACAGGTAAGACTCATCCCAGAAATCCTGGAAGGTGAGATATGAAGTGACAGCTGGGGATATTCTCATTACTCAAAAGCACTCATTACTGAAAAGCAGGTCAACTTGGCCGAAAGGGCCACCAGCGACGTGACAGGCCACCGGTGATAGCCTGGCCGTACCGCGACTACAGCAGAACAGGCTATTGAAGTTGGCCCCAAGGGGATGGACTAGAAACACAGTGACAGGGTATTTTGTTGTGGTGTTCTTCATTTATGCACCACACGAAAGGCAAGAAATACGATATACAGTGAAACGTTAGATGAGTAATGAATAGGCCAGTGAAATATGAACAACACAATCCATTCATAACAGTATGAAATTGGTCCGACACATAATTAATGAACAACGTCAAATGTCAGATGACGCCAGTATAGAATAAATATAAAATCCAACTTATTTACTCACCCATACATTAAACTTGACATTCTTGTAGGAGACTGTCTCCACATTGAAGCCGACTGTGGGTATTGTGGTGACAGACTGGCCCAGTTTGAGCTTGTACAAGATGGCTGAAAACTCTGGTCAAGGAAATTTTAGGAGTAGACAGTGATTAGCAAGCATAGGATATCACATCCTCAGTGGAGCTGACTAAAGGAATATGCCTCCTCAAAAAAATGTTCCACTTTCTCATTCAAGACACTGCCACATTTTGTATGGGAAATGAAGTGAAAAAGACAATTCAGTATACAGTCCATTTTATTCTTGCAATGTTGTGTTTCTTCTGATTTTATTACATGACTTGAGCCAGTGCAATGCAATTATTATTTTACATTCCAAACATTAACCCCTGTGAAACCATTATCCACTGGCACTGCATAGCTTAGCCCCTTAGTAGCCATCCATTTAGACTGCTAACTCTTCCTCCTCTGAAGTCATCATCCACTTTAGACATACATTGGACCCCTAAAAATCATGATCCAGTCTCACTGCACATATTGGTTCCTCAGAAATCCTTCATTTTCACTACACTCATTTCATTCACACATTGGCTCCTCAGAAATCATTACCTATTCTCCCAGCACACCTTGTCTCCAAGGAAATGAGTATCTATGTTCACTACACACATCTATCCCTCAGAAATAATATTGGTCTACCATATGCACCTATGATTTCTTGCACAAAATGCATGGAGAACATCCAATCAGGCATACAATGTGCCTGACAAATTTTGTTCAACTTAGCCCAACATTTTCAGGCCTTGTTCATTGAAGGTTCTCCAAGGATATCCTGTTCATTTTTATGCAGCTCTTGATTTGTAAGTCAAATGGGGTCTTCAAGGACCCCAAGATTGGGTGCAAAGATATGATGGAGACAGGATGAGCTAAGAAATGCATGTCTGGACAAGTGCAATGTCCATCTATGGAGGACACAGTTATCAATCATTGTGGAATGCACTCATATGACCAGTTGTTTGCCAACAAATGAACAGGATGCTTGTTTTCTTAGTATATGCAAGATAAACAATGTTTTAGGTTTGGTTATGTTAGGTAGGTTGCATACAGTTATGTTGCATATACACTTTTCTCTGCAGTTAAGACATTTCAAACTGAACATTAAAATAAAGTATTTAGGGAATCAAATTTGTTTTCTTCAAAAACAGGTCAGGCTAGGCTAGTTTAGGTTATATGTTGTCAAGTTGAAAGCCTTTGTGAGAAAATTGTTTTAAAATACTCCATTTTTTAAAGAAGAATTTGTTTTGCATGGAAGTTCAGGCTAGGTTGCATTATATTACATTTTTTCTTTCAAACAGTATTTCCCATTCTATATTACCAAACTTTGGTATTATGTTGCATGCAAACTTTAAAGTATGCATTTTGAATTTGAAATAAGTAGCCACATCATGGTAAGCAATTTCACATTGCACTAGAAAAAGAAATATTTTTTTAAAATTCCTGAAGCTGCAAGTTTGCCCAAATTTGTTGAAGCTTTAAGGTACAAAAATGATCATGAACCATATTGGATTCAGCAATGCTCATGAAAGCACATACAATGGTTTATCAGACAAAAATCATATGCCCATTAGTTAGAAATGCTCTTCTTGAAACAGATACAGGAGAATTACATAAAACAATCAGAATCAAATCCACATACACACACATGCTTTGATAAAAATGGCAAAACAAAACAATGAAGTCTACACAGTCCACTGTTGACATATGGTAAAAGGATACTTGTTTTCCCAGCTGCATCTAATCCCAACATTAAAATTCTTATCTCTTTGTTACCAAAAATCTTGGACAGGAACTTCCCCATCTTGAAAACATGTATCAAAACTCAGAGCCTCTAGTCTGAAACAGTGGAATTACATCTGAACACACATAAGACATCCATGATTTCAGCATCATTTCTCATTCAACCAAGACAAGGTCCATATTGTATCTGAAATGAGGTGTACCAAGTACGAGCGTGGAAATTAAGCCACATGCACCAGAGTGCCTATTGTGCCACACCAATTTCAGGACAAACACGAGATAACAAACATGGGTACACATATGGTGAGTGCACACAATAAACAAGCATTCTCGTTCGGAGTGATCGGTTTACATTTATGCTGACAATATTTTACGTATGAATATTTTGACGTTGTATGGATCATGATACAGCAATGCTGACAACAAAATATCAGTACTAATTTGTAGACGCTTATTCCTTGAATCACGCCAAGGAATGGTACCCATGTGTAAATACATCTTGCGTTATACGAAGCTGCGTTCGACGAAAAGTACACTTCCTATTATCATACAAATTCTGCACTATAATTGGTTAAGCTGGCCCGCGTACAGATACAACAACTGAGATCGTTCAGAATCCTCGCTCGCGCCATATATGTAGCAAAACGATTCACCAGCAGCTGATTATTATTCTTGTATTGTCCAGTCTTTTCTGTATTGGAGAAAAGGTTGGGAAGTGGGCAAGAGTATTTTGTTAAATGTGGTAATAAGTCTTGAAGTTGCTTATGGATATCCAATGGATTGATACCCTCGATGTCTGGCCTTGTCATGTTTGACAGCTAGCATCTTAGTTATGGTCGCAATTAAGAGTGAAAGAGGTGTTTGAACAACGAGGAGTCTAAGCCCAAGGTAGGTATAGGTAGGTCCTAGTTAGCTATATTGGTGCTTGAAAGGTAATTCGCATGACAACTTCACAAGAAGTGTAAGTGGTTAGGTAGTGTTGAGATAATAGTTTATCAGGTGTGAGGTGTCAAAATGCACATGTTCATGTTCATTTCCTGAACACCTACCTTTGGATGCCTTCTTGCATCATGCTCAGTGGGTAAACAACAAAGATTGCGTGGTCTTCATAAACAATGTACCTTTCTCAGTATAATTGGAGATCAAGTGAAGTTAATTCTTTGGATTTTTGTGGGAGTACAGGGTATTTTAATGTGCAAATGATGATATGACTACTCATTTTCTCTGTGAATGATTACTTTTCAGTTGGCAAAGGAATGGATAATCATAATCTCTCTACAAATATAGCTCATCACTTATATTTATCCATACCTGGCATGTTACAGGCATGATAAAGAAGAAATGAAATACTTCATGTACTCAATTTGATATCCTTGGACATAAAAAACCTTATGTTTCTGCCTTAATTCTACATTTATTCCTGAGAAAGAATACTTGCAGCATGACACGTCCTCAGCCTTTCCTCAAGGGTAGAAGCAGCAGGGAGTTCCTTGCAATACTGTTGTTAATAAAGGCAGCACTATCAATGCTGCATATATTTGAGGATGCCATGGCTAAAAAATTGGTTTGGGATGATTCTGGTTTTCTGGTTAGGCTAGGTTAGGGAAACAGTCTTAATTGGCTCAATTTGAGCTTTAGGGGGTCAAAAGTTAACCTGTCCACCTGACAACTTATGGCATGCTTAGATGGGCAGTCAAAAAAAATGTTGGAGCACTTTCTGGAGATTCAATTGTTTTCTGTAGTGGGTGAAATAAAGATAGTCATTGACATCAGTGGTTTCAGCTTTCAGGTTCAGCAGCCATGCAAACCTAATATAGAATTGGGTGTGTATCAGTGGCCATGTAAGCCATCCAATATAGTGATGGTGTGTTTCAGCAGACATGTGAACCATTCATTGTAGTGGTGCATGCATTTCGGTGACCATGTGAGCCATCCAATATAGCTGTGGGTGTGTTTCAGTAGCCATGAGAGCCAGCTGATGTAGTGGTGGTTTGTTTCAGGGGCTATGGCATCAGCGATGCAGCAGGTAGTGGTGGTCTGGGAGTGGGAGAACAGCCACCGGCGCTGGCGACCTTACAGTCCGCAGGTGAGTGCTCATGCCCTGTGGTGGTCTGGGAGTGGGAGAACAGCCACCAGCGCTGGCGACCTTACAGTCTTGCAGGTGAGTGTTCATGCCCTGTGGTGGTCTGGGAGTGGGAGAACAGCCACCTGCGCTGGCGACCTTACAGTCCACAGGTGAGTGCTCATGCCCTGTGGTGGTCTGGGAGTGGGAGAACAGCCACTGGTGCTGGCAACCATACAGTCTGCAGGTGAGTGTTCATGCCCTGTAGTGCACATGACATCACCACATGACTGATGCCATGTGGTGGTCTGGGAGTGAGATGACAGCTAGAGCTGGAGTGGGGTTGGAGACAAAATATACTTGTTAGCATAGCATCATTGGACTGGAAATGAAGTGGGTTCACATTTCTTTGAATCTATCATCTATCTTTGAAATGGGTTTACATTTATATATTTTAGTGACTTTGTTCTTCTATTTTTTCTGGTCTCATGAAGATATGAAGTACATTTGGTACACAAAATCATGATTTGTACAAAGTATGACAATAAAGCATCTTTAAGATTATTTGTTTAGTTTGTTGCACACACTTTTGGCCTGGTGCATTTGCATTCCATTCTTGTCCACTAATGGAATGGTGTGGTCATCTTTTCTTCAATGTATTTCCACAATGTATACTTTTTACTTTAGTTCATATTTGTCATTGCTGTTTAGAGAATGCATGTAAAAAGTGATATGTTTAATTCAGCCATGGTTTTTGACCAATACAAACCAGATCACATATCTATTTCCAGAATTATAGTGAACAAGCCTCTCCTAGCTAGCCTGCAACATTGTTAATTTAATTAAATTACTATCATAGGAATTTCGTAATTACAGGTGGTACAGCTACTGGAGCGAGCATTCTCCAAAGGCCTCAAGTCAGTGTTCCTGGGCGATGCCGAGCCTCTGTTATCTAACTTCTCGGTCAACATCACCACACTCCGCCAGCTGTGTGACTCTTCAGGTGAGCTCAGCACCATGGAGACTGGTGTTGTGTTGTTGGTTGGTTATTTGGGCTTAGTGGTGCATCGACTGCTTCGGTCATATGGGTGTTGTGTTGTCAGGGCCGAGCCAGATCCAGTCCGGGACATGATCTGTGGCCCAGCCTGATGAATGTCCTGGGCTTAGTTGTCTAATCCTGGACCTGTCCCAGAGTTGTGGCATTAACTGGGAACAACCCCGGGATCTGAGGTCCGGTCTGAGAGTGACCTGGTCCGGAGGACGTCCGGGACCGTCGGTTCCAGTAGGGGCGATAGCAGTCTCTTATATCAGATCCTCCGAATTTGATAGCCTTTCAGTTTTCTCTTGAAATCCAAGATTCCAAAACAATTTCAGCACTGCTTCGAAGCGACGTACACTAGCATTGTGATATAAGCACAGACGTGGACATTCTCAAAGAACTATATTCGAACTTGTGATACTCTTGACACATTAATTTTTTTTTCTCTTGCGTGGTTCTATGTGAGATCATGTTATCGGTTTTTGCCCATTTCAGCCAGTGAGTTGTTGAGCACCACAATGTATGGAGCTAGAAATTCGAATGTTGTACGTCATGTGTTATCGTTAGATCCAAGCTGATAGGATGCTATTGAAAACAATGCGTTTATCATTCATAATATTACAATGCTCTGTGCAGCGTCTTAGATGCTTACACCTCATTGTCTGAATAACTGCTGTTTTGCGTGTCGCTGCACTCTGCATCTGGCGGCGGTGTGCGGTGGTTATCTGGTCCCACTGCGTGCCCGGCTGGCCACCGCCGACCTCCGTTGACCGTGACGACTGGGTGGTCGGCAGAGCGCGAGATCACGGTGCGGCGCCGGTTCTACCTGCCTAGTTCGCCGGCGGGCCGCGGTGCCGTCTGGCAGTGGGCGGGCGACACTGCCGGCGAGTGGCACAGCTACGACATGGACGTCCAGTGTCTGGTGGAGACCGTCTGGTCTCTGGTGAGTCTGGCCTGGCAGTGGGCGGGCGACACTGCCGGCGAGTGGCACAGCTACGACATGGACGTCCAGTGTCTGGTGGAGACCGTCTGGTCTCTGGTGAGTCGCGCCGCCCTATCCTGCTGCCTTCTGCCGTCAGAGCCGTGCCGCGGATACTCCGCTGGGATAGCAACCTGTCGAGTTACCGCTACTGGTCTGTACTGCTAGTTCCTAGTGTTCCGCTTTTGGCCGGCCTTTCATCTTTAGCACCCAGTTCCGCCACCCAATCCCCTCTGACACCAGACTGCAGTCTCCGCCACCCGGTCCCCTCTGACACCAGACTGCAGTCTCCGCCACCCGGTCCCCTCTGACACCAGACTGCAGTCTCCGCCACCCGGTCCCCTCTGACACCAGTGTAGTCTGGCACCTGCCCCTCCCCTCTGACACCAGTCTGCAGTCTCCGCCACCCGGTCCCCTCTGACACCAGACTGCAGTCTCCGCCACCCGGTCCCCTCTGACACCAGACTGCAGTCTCCGCCACCCGGTCCCCTCTGACACCAGTGTAGTCTGGCACCTGCCCCTCCCTCTGACACCAGACTGCAGTCTCCGCCACCCGGTCCCCTCTGACACCAGGGTAGTCTGGCACCTGCCCCTCCCCTCTGACACCAGTCTGCAGTCTCCGCCACCCGGTCCCCTCTGACACCAGTGTAGTCTGGGCACCTGCCCCTCCACCCTCTGACACCAGTCTGCAGTCTCCGCCACCCGGTCCCCTCTGACACCAGTGTAGTCTGGCACCTGCCCCTCCCTCTGACACCAGACTGCAGTCTCCGCCACCCGGTCCCCTCTGACACCAGACTGCAGTCTCCGCCACCCGGTCCCCTCTGACACCAGACTGCAGTCTCCGCCACCCGGTCCCCTCTGACACCAGACTGCAGTCTCCGCCACCCGGTCCCCTCTGACACCAGACTGCAGTCTCCGCCACCCGGTACCCTCTGACACCAGTGTAGTCTGGCACCTGCCCCTCCCCCTCTGACACCAGTCTGCAGTCTCCGCCACCCGGTCCCCTCTGACACCAGTGTAGTCTGGGCACCTGCCCCTCCACCCTCTGACACCAGTCTGCAGTCTCCGCCGCCCGGTCCCCTCTGACACCAGTGTAGTCTGGCACCTGCCCCTCCCCTCTGACACCAGTGTAGTCTGGCACCTGCCCCTCCCCCCTCTGACATCAGTCTGCAGTCTGGCACCTGCCCCTCCCCCTCTGACACCAGTGTAGTCTGGCACCTGCCCCTCCCCCCTCTGACATCAGTCTGCAGTCTGGCACCTGCCCCTCCCCCTCTGACACCAGTGTAGTCTGGCACCTGCCCCTCCACCCTCTGACATCAGTCTGCAGTCTACACCACTTAGTCCCCTCTGATTGCCACCCAAGGCGAGCAGACGGTGGACTGGCCCTCTGACACCCAGCCTCTTCTCTGCCACCCAGGGGGAGCAGACCGTAGATGTGAGCCGGGTGTTCCCGCACCTGCCGTACATCATCAACTTCTGCAACCTGACCCAGGTGAAGCGCACCAGCGGCTACGTGCGCCAACTGCGTCGCGCTCAGCAGGCGGCCTACCCGCTCACCAAGGTGCCCGCCGACGAGTTCGTGTTTCAGCCACCCGACATCGGTGAGCCACGTCAGTCGGGTCATGTCAGCCACGTCAGCCTGGTGGTGCCAGGTCATGTCAGCCAGGTGGTGTCGGGTCATGTCAGCCACGTCACCCGGGTAGTGCCGGGTCGTGTCAGTCGTGTGCGCCACGTCAGCCAGGTGGTGCTGGGTCATGTCAGCCATGTCAGCCAGGTGGTGCTGGGTCATGTCAGCCATGTCAGCCGGGTGGTGCTGGGTCATGTCAGCCAGGTGATCCTGGGTCATGTCAGATGTCAGCCAGGTGGTCCAGGGTCATGTCAGATGCCAGCCAGATGGTCCTGGGTCATGTCAGATGCCAGCCAGATGGTGCTGGGTCATGTCAGCCACGTCAGACGACAAGATACGACAAGACGGTGTATTCGTAGTTTATTGCTCCGTTGCATGGCAGTGAGTCTGTGGTTGGGGCCGCTCCTCCGCTCCGTTAGAGTCCAGAGGCTGACTCTCGGACATTGACCTGTATTGTAGGACACGGGCAGCCCATGGCGGGTGAGGCTCATAAGACCTACTTTCAGAAGATCTATTTTCAGTAGATCTACGTTCAGAAGATCTATTTTCAGAAGATCTACTTTCAGAAGGTCTATGTTCACAAGACCTACTTGCAGGAGGAAATGTTCACAAGATCTACTCCCAGGACTGCATTGTTCAGAGGATCTACTCGAAGACGAAAGTGTTCACAAGATCTACTTTCAAGAGAATGTTTTTCACAAGATCTACTCTCGGGACTGGGTTGTTCAGAGGATCTACAAATAGGCCTCAAGTGTTCAGAAGATCTACTCCCGAATGCAAATGTTCAGAGGATCTACTGAAAGCTGGAAGTGTTCACAAGACCTACTCTCGGGACTGGTTTGTTCAGAAGATCTACTCGAAGACGAATGTGTTCACAGGATCTACTTTCAGGATAATTTTTTTTCACAAGACCTACTCTCGCGACCGGATTGTTCAGAGGATCTACAAATAGGCCTTAGTTGTTCAGAAGATCTACTGCTGGAAATGTTCAGAAGATCTACTCCTGGAAATGTTCAGAGGATCTACTCCGAGGACGGAGGTGTTCACAAGATCTACTCCCGGGACGGAATGTTCAGAGGATCTACTCTTGGTCCGGTATGTTCAGAGGATCTACTTTCGGGACTGGGTTGTTCAGAAGATCTACTCTCAATTGTGATGTCCAAGAAGCATAAGTTCAGCTTTCACTCGCTAGGTAGCAGCACGGTCTTGGTATTACGGCATTGAATAAGGAATGAATGTCATCAGATTGAACGCTGAAGCATAGGTTACAATATTTATCGCTAGATGGCAGGATGACACCATTGAACAAGCGCTCGTTGTGTGTCCGCGTTGTTGACGGATCGTCACGCGCGTGCAGTGCTGACAGCATCAGAATCACGATGCTCAAGGTGCTTTTACTGTTGTTGGACCACACCTAGTGCATGCCATTAATAGTACCATTGTGAACCGTGACCTCCCGTCGTCATGAGTCAAGCATTACCTGTGGGCGTAAAACGAGCGGCACTGACTGGGAGTTTTTTTTTTGGGGGGGGGGGGGTGACGGGAATATTGGTGGCCCAAGAGCGATTGTTTGTAGTTCAAATGCGATTATCTGCAGGCACGGATACTACTTACATTTGCGCTTACGCACATTTGCGCATACGTACTTTTGCACTTACGTACACTTCCGCATACGTACATTTTCCATACGTGAATCTGCGCTTACGTACAATTGCAATACGTACATCTGAGCTTAAGTGCATTTGCTTACGTACATCTGCCATACGTACACTTGTCCTAGAATCAGATATGCCCCCATAGGAGAAGGCCCTATAAGAGGGGTACTCCCTCTTTGGGGTACTCCCTCTTTGAAGGAAAGGCGCTCCTCTTGGAAGACCCGACTGTATCCCTGCCTCAAATATTCTAGCCAGGGGCGCCACTCCATGAGGAAAATGCGCCCCTGCGGGAATGCTCGCGTGTGCCCCTCAATTTTTTTTCAACCGTAGGTCCCCCTGAAAGGCTAAGTGGTTCCCTTCTGGACATGTGCCTCCATAATAATTCATCGATCCACCCATTCCTTAGGGATAAGATGGACTGGCATTCAGCTATTGTATTTTCCTGATAAATTTCTACCTTGATATAATATTTACCATTACCATTACACGATGACATTTCCTCGGCAAACAGAAAATAATCCCAAAAATTATTGTACACCTCCTATATTCGCATGTAACCCTACACCCAACCAAAAAATATGAGAATTCAATTCATCGTACCAATCTTCACCGCCATGGTTCTTCTATCATAACATGCCATGAAGTGTATTCAAAATATGTCACAAAAGTCGAACTGGGGCAGCATAAATTTGTGTTGAGGACACCAAATATCCCATCGGGGGCTATAAATAATCATAGCAGTGCCCTCAGTCACCGGAAACCCAACAAAATCCCGGGAGCCTCCAAAACACAGTGAGTCCAGAAGAAAAGCTACACAGTTGCAGTGCAGAGTTACAACGCTGGATAGGGCTGATACAGATGCGCTGGAACCTTATATTAGCGTACTAGGAGCCCAAACACACCGGGGCCAAAACGCGCCCGGGCCCTCAAACCGCACAGGAGCTGCAGACGTCATGAGAACCCAAAGAATCCAGGGGCCCGCAAAGTGACATGTATTGCAAAGTGTATTGCAGTGGAACCTCATAAGTGCAGGGCACAAATTGTAATAATTTGATTGATGCTTTGAGTCTCTGGGGACAAAGTACAGCTTTGCAACGCCAGGTTATAGCCCTGCATCTTTTCCTCTAATTCCAGGGTCCGGCCAAGAGTCATAGATAGTGCGGGATTTTACCCTTCTCGACATAGTGGTACTGTCAATACATGAAAGTATCGTGGGTTAGATGATACCGTCATGAAATTTTGCGCACAGCTAGGCTACGTCTCAATTTTTTTTTTCCTATATGGGCATCTCAGATTCGACCTTTGACAAAAATGGTGGACATTTTCAAGGTGGCCGCCATCAATTATATGGTCTTTGATATGATAGATTCAATCAATTGCAGGGATGGGAAATCTTAATTTATTTGTATCGCATATCTGACAACAGTAGTTTTGCTAACCATATACCAGTTGGAAATGGCAACGAATTGAAATCTTGAGGTAATATATAAGATTATTGTAATCTTAGCACATGCTTACGATTCCTAAATGGGGACCACCTGGGTCAAGTTTATCAAAACACATCAGAATTATTTGCTTCTTAATCTTATGCCATTCCCTATGTAGGTAGCGCATCTGTGCACAATAGCTGATGTGGAGACCTGCTCAATTATTATTTAATTACAACTAAATATGCTGCAAGTCATCATAGGTGTAGGAACGTCTCAAAAAGTGGAAGGGTCAGAGTCAACAGCAGGGTGGCACCCAGGAATCTCGCAAAATACCGAGATTGAGCACTTTTGGATAGATAACCCGAGAATTTCAAGAGCGAACAAACAACTTTCGCCGTTAAGTGAGATGGGGGTAGGCGACTAACAGCAGCATGTGATGCTGAAAAAGGACTATCATCACAATATAAGTACTTTCAAATTCACACTTCTTGCCTGACTTAGAACTCTTTTCACGACTGATGGATGATTTTTTTTTATACTAGGTTTATCTCCCTGGTGCGAGTGAAACCATTACTATTGCTGTTTAATAAAAATTTCGTCAACTTCCGCTAAGTGCATGTGTGTGGGGGAGGCATAAATGGAAAGGATTAAAAGCAGAAAAGACGGGTGATCGCTGGCTGAACATTCTTTATTCGGTATCTGGCAGACAAATATTGGCAGGCAAACATAATTGAATAGTGTTCGTGTATATTTTTTGTAAATGTATATGGTTCTGAAGGCCCCGCCACTTTTACCAGAGTCGGTACGCTTTGGAGGACGAGGTGCATTTTTGTTCTCCAGTTGCGCTCTTAGGATCCCCCTGTGCTTATTTGTGGTTCCTCGCTCACATTTTGTGGGATCCCAAGACGATATTTGGGGCTCCAGTCCTGGAGTCCCCCTGCGACATTTCAGGTCCAGGCGCATGGTTCCGGGGGAATACGACGCCAGTTCTCTAGGCTCGACACAATTTTTGTTGACTTTTCCTGAATTATGCAAAGTCCGAGCCACGGCCTGATTTTTTCGGGCCACCGGCGACATATTTTTGTGTGTGTGTGTGTGGGGGGGGTCACATGGCGATTTTTTAACCTCCGGTGCGTTTTTAGGTGCCGTATGCGATATGTTAAGGCATCTGGTGGTATGTTTGAGCTAAGGAGCGATTTTCCTGGCTCGGACATACATTTTTTATGAATCTCTTTTTGAAGGGATCCGGCTTGATCTTTGTCGGGTTTCGATGCGATCTTGGGGCCACGCTGTGCTTAGCTGGGACCGCCGACGCAACCTTTTGGGAGCCCTGAGGGGAATTTTTGATGACCCGACCAGGATTTATATGACTAGCGACATGAATTTTTGGTCCAAAGTGCGCCAAAGCGCGATATGTTTTTGAGGGGGGATTTGGCGCTAGTTCTCAAATCGTGTTGTACTTATCTGGGTCCCAGTGTTAAGTTGGCTCTCCCGGCACAAATTGTCTGGTTCGGTGCAAGCTTGTTGGCATGCGAGCGGTCACCATCGTGATTTTCAAGGACCACAGTGCGACGTTTTCTCCTCCCAGCGTGGTTTTCAGGGGCCCGATCCAACTTTGTGTGCCCCGAGTGCGATTATCAGAGGTCACGGCCCGACGTTCTCGGACCCAGTGTGATTTCGAGGGCCCGAACAGTCTTTTTCGGGTCCAGCGTCATTTTCGGGGCCACGGATAAACTTTTTGGCCCTCGGCGAGATTCAGAGTCACAATCACACCTTTTAAAGCCTTTGCGTAATTTCATGGGGCACTTGCGTGACTTATCGGTGTCCCGGCGCGACTTCCAACAGTATTTTCGCGAGTCCGGTCCCACATTTTGGGGCTACCAACTTCATTTTTAGGGTCCCGGGACGATTTTTGAGGTCTTCAATGTGATTGTTAGGGGCCTTGGTGTGATTTTGAGAGGCTCCAGCCTCTTTTAGGGACTCCTGCGCGACTTTTTGGCGGGCCCATTGATGTGTGTGGGCCCCTTTGCGATTGTAAGGGACTCCAACATGATTTTTAGGTAGCGTGACGCTATTTTTCCGCACCGAGGCGCAATTGTTGGGGCCCACAACCTATCATGGAGAGGGGGACTACTCCAGTGCTTCCTCCCTTAGGTACGCCACTGTGCATGCCCCAATGATTGCATAGCTCAACCATGACGTCTATGGAGTACATCGCACACCATCGACATTCCTATGCCCTTTTGACTGCTTGCACCATAAGTATTATTAAGAAATATATACTCTGCAATTTGCCTAAATTCATCTAATTATCTTCGGGGTTCTTAAATTTAAGCCTGGACGTGCACATCAGTGGACGATGAAAATACTCATTTGTAGTCTCCGTTGTAATTCGGTGTTTTGTACTTTTAGTCAAATGTCTTCATCGATTAAATTTTGTGATCAGCGTCTTTGCTAAGCAGAGATTGTTACATATGCCATGACACCGCCATTTTATCGAACCATTTCTGCTCAACGACATAATTTGAATACAATGTTGAACGTGCTGTCAATGCCACTACGCAGTTACCCAACTGAAGGGTATGTGCGAACCGCATGTGCGACGAGGGAGAGTCGCCTGCGAGGGACGAGCACTCGGGTTACCAGGCTCACTGGTAGCATTGTGGACGGGGGAAGTGGGCGGACGTGATATGCCCTCTGTATTGTGGACGGGGGAAGTGGTCGGAAGTGATATGCTCTCTGTATTGTGGACGAGATGGGTATGTGTCTGCTCCTCCACATATGCCCGATGGGCACAGTCGTGATCTGCTCATTGACATAAGACCACCTGAAAGTGTATGATCCGTATGTGTATGCATGATGCATCTATGGGGAGTCGGATTGCTCCACCACTGACCATCATATTCTTGAACGCAGTTGAGACACTCCTCCTGACGTCAAATCAACACCAGCCCACAACATGTATGCACTAAATTGATAATGTCCTGGGTATTTGGACACACGGATCAAAAGCACTCCACGATTACTTCAATTTTCTCAACAACTTCCGTCCCTCCATAAAGCTATCCATGGAGCGCAGTGACCATTCTAGTAAACAACAAGTACCTTTCCTGAAACACTTCTGACCATCAACAAGGACGATTATCACATGACCGAGCTATACATAAAACCGATGGCGGCACCCCATATTTCTCGGGACACCCCATCCAAACAAAAAGAGCAGTTTTGTATGCACAGACATTGAGATCAAAGCGTATCGGACCTAATGCTAATGCCTAGACTCATGGCATGCAAAAAATCGACACTTTGTTTCTGGCAAACCACCTCGCATGATCAAAAGAGCAATGTTTCAGGTAGCACACCCCATGAGAAGTGCACATACACAAACGCGACGTTCAGACCCCAGAGACAACGCAACTTTCGTCAGCCTCCCCTACATAGATGTTGAGCTCATCAAAAAATAACAGCGGTAATCAAAACCTTAAAACTATCAATACGAGTGGCATTGCAGAGTGGGAAAACACTTTCAGAAACATTGACCAAGTCCGCTCTCAACTAACACCCGTGTCCTGCTGGGAGAAAAAAGTGTCACCGTTGTCTCGCAGGACTTCAAAGCAGATGCAACACACGGAACAGCGTCTGCCTTATAACATGCCAGCTATGCCTACCATGGGACATGACGTATATAGGGTAAACAAAAAGCATTGTCAGGGACAGACTTAATGTGCACTTGGAGACGCTAAAAATACAACCGCTAATATCCCATTTGGCGAACACTTCACAATCACTCATGGGAGCAGCACTTTGGACTCTAAAACACTCAGCATATCTACTCTGCAAGTCTGCAAAGATATAGCTGAGCTCAAAATCACCGAACCAATTGAAATTAGGGCCAAAAGACCTCCATTAAACACAATGACAGCATCCTGGACCCTCAGAAAACCCAGTTCCTTACACCACCTGACGAAAGCACACATGCAATACAACCGCAGCCGCAGTTGACACATGCATAATACACACACGGATCATAAATTGTATGTATTTTACGAGTAGGTAGATATTGTTACATATAAAATGAAGGCGATTCACTGTGCGGTGGCACGAGATGAGGTGCATTAGGCGTGTTTTTGTGATTTTTTTAAAGCAAAATGTTTGCTGTTGAGGAAGGCCTGTGACAGAAATAGATACAGTGGGAATTTGGATCTATGTCTTTGTTTTATTATGAGCATAAGGTTATTTTACGCCTTTTTATCACTGATATGAAACACTCATTTGCTTTGTATCGATTCAGTGCTCCATTAGAAATTGCAAGATCGCCATTAGTTAGCCATTTCTAGATCAGCTCTGCTTTAGACGCAGGCTGGCCGTTCAGATCGCGGCCAGCTCGCCTCCTCTGGGAAATATGAACCGGGCTGCGACGTCGGGCGCTTAGACGTGCAGGCTGGGAAACGGACGACTGCAGTGGCGGACACAGCTGTTGAACTGTTCATCATTTTGTCAACGTGTCCAGTATCTTCAGATCTGTATGCTGCTGCGCCGTTGGTTCATTATCTTTTCCCTGCCACTGTCATGTGTAAGTGTCCTTAGAGATCAAGCTGAAGACGCCACTGGCAACGTGCACATCTCACTCGGTACGGCGAGGGTGAGGCACTGTATCGTGCGGTCGTCGGGGAGGGGAGGGGTAGTTGATGCGTGGTCTTCCCACGCCGGCTTGGGGCTGGGCTGTTGGGAACTGACGCCAGCGGATGGTCGGCTTATTCAAAGGCCGATGTGGTTGACTGGTTTAAGGTCGATACACATATGTTTATTGGCAAGGTGCTGAACGATATGTAAAATGTATGGATTATTAAGCTTGAAATCATGCTGCTCGCATGCACATGCAGCTAGTACAGCATCTAAGCCAACTCATGCAATCAGCTACCCATTTTGTATGGGCCGTGATAATTCAATTTCTACCTTAACTAGCGCAGAGTAGCATTTGCCGTCCACTGAAAACGCTTGCCAGACTTGCCAGTTAGTAACTTCTAATTCAGTGTGGGCTGAAATCCTGTCCCCCAAGAGGGATTTTCGGGAACGGATTTCGTGTATATTCACGGTGAAAACAAAAAACGCGACTCATTTCCGTGGCGCGTTATACGAAAAAAAACTCATCTCCGTGCCGCTTTCACTTTCTTGTGGACATTCCATAGTCAGAAAAATTAGAACAATAATTATGTATATTTATGCCTTGAAATACATCTTATTAACCACAAATAAAGCAAGAATTAGCTCATTCAAGCTGTGGAGATCGTTCAGGAAGTAATCTGATATCAGTACTACTTATTGAATTTTTAAGTTTAATGAGGTGAAATGCATCATTGGTGTAGGTACTGTGATGCCAGTATGGGAAACTGCCACTCCAACTTCAAAGTTGGGAAGGCAGGGCCCTCTCAACTTCCAAATACATGCTTGATTTTACAGTTGGGAAAAAATGTTTTAAAAATACCCCGTGTCTAAAGCAAAGCGGCCGAAGTCAGGTTAATTTTTCGGATGTGTGGGCGTACTTTAGGATAGCATCTACTGTACTTATCTGATGACGTCGCGTGATAAGCTCATGTTCTCTCTCGCTACAGCCTTCTCACCTCAAGAGCAACAATTGTTACGCTTGAGGTGAAGCAAACTGTAAAGACGTCATTGTTGCAATCATTGGGCAGGGGAAACCGAATCAAGTTGACACAACCTTGGCGAAACTCAACATAATTCATCATTTTGGAGACGTAGCGAGGAGATGTCAGTTCGCAGCCGGCCCGATAAGGCCTGGGACGAGCTATCGGGCGCCGTGTCGGTGCATTGACGGCAATTCAAACCTTCGGCCCAAATTCCGCCGTTGAACTGGAATTCATTGATCGGGTGTTGAGGTCATGGTTCACGCAACGAGCTCTGCTTAGCAACAGAGCCCTGCCTCATAAAGCAACCCCAGGAAGAACTTGGATTAAATTTATGTAATGGAATAAAATTTGAGTAATATATCAGGGATTTAATGTTTACTTTCAGTCCATTTTAATCATGAATTTAAACGCATTCACAGTCGCAAAGTTGGGAGAACATAGTAATGATAGCCGACACTTCAAAAAATAACAAGTGGGCGACAAATTAGAAATTAAGGGTGAAGCAAAGGGATTTAAACTTTACTTTCGGTCCACAAATGTGTCACATCGTCACCATTCCGCAGTCAGAAGTCGAAAGGACTCGGGTTTGTTTTTTGTGCGAGATGAGGGTGTCAGTAGCAACATGTGCAACAGTAGCAATGACAACCGGCTTCATGCTTTTTGGAGAGAATGGTGTTGTATCAACAATCCCGTGCATCAACTAGACCCGGTCTCCCCTACTACTGTTGTCACGTTTATTTCATGTGTTTACATGGAAACCTCGCAAGCTGCCACCTGGACTGTGCCATTTTGATCCTCTTAGGCCATGGCGTGTAGCGACTCGTAATACATTGGCTTCAGTACTTTCATAATCATAGGCATCACAATTTGTTTTTAAAACGCTGCGAAAAGGACATTGCAAAACATTGCAATACAAGATGTAGGGTTGGGTGTTACGGAGACTGAGACGGTATCTTGTGGTTAGGTTAAGTGAGCCATTCACCTCAAAACAAAGCTCAGTCCACTGCAGTCGATGCAGGCCTAAACCCCCACCTCAAAACAATGACGCTGGGAATCCCCTTAAAAAATATCGCCCGACCCCACAACGGCGATAGTGAGTGCTCAAACAAACCTTGCTGGGCTCCAAACAAATCGCGCCGCAGCCTAAGACAATCGTACCAGAACCCAAAAATCGTCAGACCCATCCTCCCGAAAAATCGCGATGGAAGCAGAAAAATTGCACCGTGGCCTCATAGCTTGCACAGGGTCCCGGAATGGTTCAGTTTATATCAATAAAAAACAAGGGGACCCTTGAAATATCGAGCAGAGTTTATAAAAATATGCTTTGAGGCTTACAATGGATGCACCGGATAAAAAATCGCGCCGACTGAGGCCTCAAGGCTCGGGGGCCCTCCAATGATGGTGTCATTGCTGAACGTCTGGCGTAGCATCTGCCGGTGTGCGTCTACCAACGCACACGACATGACCGTGTCCAACTGAGGAACTATGAGTAATTGAAGTAAAGTTTAAGGTGGATCAGTTTAGGTTTCATAGACGATTGTAAGCTACGAAGGCAACACTCTTGAACGCCCATTTTGCGAAACAATCCCAATCGCCTAATAACTTGCAACTACCTTCTATGGACGCACAAAATAATCATAGCATTCCAAGTTTGGCAGAAATGCAAGTTACTGAAAATGAAGTTCTTCAGCAACTCAACCATCTAAATCCAAATAAATCGACAGGACCCGATGAAATACCTCCCAGGCTGCTTAAACTAATTGCTATTCTTATCTACGAACCCCTTACTAAATTATTCAACAATTCGTTATCACTTGGAGTTTTCCCCAAGGAATGGAAACAAGCAAATGTGTCGCCCATATTCAAAAAGAAAGGATCATGCTTTTTATCCCACAAATTATAGGCCAATTAGCCTCTTATCGTGCTTGTCCAAAATCCTAGGAAAGTTAGTTTTTAAACGAATTTATTCACACATAACTGATAACAATATACTCTCTGAAAGGCAAAGTGGTTACCGTCCATATCATGGGACCCAACTACAGTTGCTCTACTTGACACATACGTTATATTCATCTTTAGATCGAAATCTTGACTTTACATGTATATATTTGGACATACAAAAATATTTTGATACTATATGGCATGCAGGGCTTATTTTTAAGTGCAAAAACCATTGTGGGATTGACGGCACTGCATTGATGTGGCTGCAATCATACTTACATAATAGGGAACAACGTGTAAGGGTAGGAAACAGCCTTTCACCACCAACTACCATAAATGCGGGTTGCCCACAGGGTTCTGTCTTGGGACCCCTTTTGGCATTAATATATTTAAATGACTTGGCAGACATGATTACAAATGAAATCCTTTTTTTCGCTGATGACACGTCGCTTTACGCTTCACATATACAAGGCTCACTAGAAGCACAACAATCGATTCAAAAAGATCTCGATATTATACACAAATTTGGAACAACATGGGGCATACAATTTAATGCGGCAAAAACGATCCAACAAAGATTCACATGTAAGAGTATCAGTAAACCGCTAAATCTCAGAATGGGAGGCTTAGACTATGCTTAGGAAATCATAGGAAATCATAAACACCTCGGCCTTACATTTTCTTCCGACTTGCGCTTCCATAGTCACATAAACGATATTATCCTAAAGGTCAATTGTGCACTAAGCCCCCTTTATCCTGCTGCAAGTAAGATTCCCAAACAAATCCTCTGTAACTTGTATAAAATTTACATTCGGCCTCTGTTTGACTATGCAGATACTATATATGACGGACATATAACAATATCTGATGCACTCAGACTTGAGAAATTACAAAAAAGAGCAACTAGATTAATCACAGGTGCACTATATAGAACATCATCCGGAAAAATTAGACCGAAATTGGGATTGGATGAGCTAAAAACACGGCGAGAAATTCATAAATTTCTTTTGTTCCACAAAATCAAGCACGCAGGTCCGGGTCTACCAACTTATATTAGAAAACTAGTTACTGAACCACGACATACAGTTACAGGAAGGCGTCTCAGAAATTCAACTACACTGACAGTCCCGCTAAATAGAATCGCCTTGTTCCAAAAATCGTTTTTCCTGGCTACAACAAAGGTGTGGAACAATCTTCCTGAAAATTTGAGGTATGAACGAAACATCAATAAATTCAAGAGGGCAATTATGGGTCGCACAGGTGCCACGATACCGCCACAATATTATTGTCTCGGTACGAAACCAGGCAACACGCTGCATGCAAGGTTCAGGATGGGCCTCACTGAACTAAACGCAGACACATTTGTTGTCAATCCTCTACATGACCCATCATGCTCATGCGGCTATTCCAAACAAGATGCAATTCATTTCATATTTCACTGTCCTCTTTATGCTTACCATAGAAATATTATATTTACCAAACTGAGAAACACGACAGATATGTTCACTAACTTAACCGAAAAGAAGATTTCACAAACGCTCATTTTTGGAAATGGTCTCGGTAAGAACCTTCAGCTGTGTGTAGCCTTAGCATTTCAGACGTTTCTTATCAACACAAAACGCTTTAACACAAAAAATTAACATACAGAACTAACCAGGTGCTGCCGGGTGCGGGCGCAATATGAGTACCACACATGTGTGCATACTTTGTGACGATGGGGCCCGGGCGTGCTGGCGGGGCGGGCGGCGATTGTCGCACCGTGTCGGTGGTCAAGTTTTATTGGATGGAAACGTTGTTGCGAGAGGCACCTCGAATTAAGATCATTTTGGTCTTTTGTGCCAATCGCAAAATTGTTCATGCTATGTGTGCTATGATGTGCTAAATAAATAAACAAACAAACAAACAAAACGTTCTTCGACTGTATATTCAAAAGTTATATTGTTCCACTAGATTGCCGACGCCTCGTGCTTCCGACATGATCACCGAATCCCAGCAATTGATCACGAAATCCGAAACGTTGGAAATTTCTTGAAATATTAGTACTTCATTTAAAAAACCCTTCAATGGTTATAAAGACATTGCAAGTTATATTTTTCTCCCATGTATGCTTAGGTTGTACTCCGCTACTAATTTTTAGTGCTTATTTTTAGTGCTAATTTTCAGTGCCTCACAATTTGATTCCTAATCTATGACACTTCGTTTTGACCTGCCCACCCTCCCTCCGTCGGAATCATGGATTAAGCAGTGGTGAGCTGCTTGCAACAGTCTGACATGTGCTGTCTAATTCGCAGGTGCTGGATTGGTGTTGGATTCCAAAGGCAGCTTAATAAATGTCACTTGTCGCAGATTTGGACACTTGAAAGCCGTCACTCGCGCTCTCCTTTCCGACTCCATTCTCTGTGCCATGTCCCGTGCTCTATTCTTCACCCGAAAATAATGCATTTCGTGTGTAAAAATAGCTTGGATTTCGACGTGACCAATCTGATTATAATCTGCTGAAATCCACATTTCCTTCACGAGGTATATCAGTTATTTTTTTCTAACCCATATTGTTCACAACCGAAGCCTACGTACCGTACATGCGTTGCATCGTGAATTATCTACGACGCATATGACAGCGACCAAATGCCCACTGGTCGAATTCGCTGGATCGACAAGACATCGGTGTGAATGAAAGCGGCGACAATTCAGGGGTGACCACTGATCTGTATGCAGTTTTGGCTTCGAGAGGTGTTTTATTAGCCAATATCTCTCATATAGTCATGTATCCAGTTCTTCAGATAACCATCATGTATCATGTACTCATTACTTGTCGGTAATTAATTGAAGCTAAAAAGGCAGTATTTGCTAAAAATACAGTATTTAACATGTGTGCTAGATCATACCAACATTTTTGGTAAACTTGAATAACTTTTTATTGTCCATATTCAGAAACACTTTCGTTTCATCTATTTGTTTCATACTTATTGTCAGGCTACATAGCATTTTCACACGTCTGGACACCTCCATAAATTGCCACTCGATGAAATGCGTAATGTTGTGTTGTAAGACAAAAGCGCCATGCCAAGATAAAAGGGGTTATTCTCGACACCGTGTGAGTTCAGAATTCCAACCTTGCCTGGGTCCATTTGAACGTGGATGAACGTGAATCATTTGAACGTAGACGTGTCACCCATAGGGCCTATGGGTGACACGTGTCACCATAGACGTGTCACCCATAGACGTGTCACCCATACTGCATGCCATTGCTAAACCATGCGGCGAACCACTGGTTGTCGATGCAGTACCACCCTAGCTTCTCCACGAGGCAGTGCGCAACACTGTCGAATGCTTTTGAGGTGTCTGCCGTGACTAATGAAATCATCATACCTTTGTCAACATTGCTAGTCGCATATACTACAGCTCAAGCAAGCACTGCCGCCTTCGTCGATAGGTCAGGGCGGAAGCCATATTGTTGACGGAATATAATATGCAGACTAAGTACGTATTGCGTCAGTTTTGTACATACTGTAAGCGCACAAAGCCTACTCACGACCAGCAATATCGACATTGGTCGATAGTTGCACCGCTTAGCATCGTCGCCTTTATCTATCGGCACTATTGTAATGATTTTCCAGTTCACAATGCTACTATTAATAACATGCAGTAGATGCATGCATGCAGATGTCGGCACCGCCGCACAATGATATCAGTACATGACGATCTCATCCGCCTCAGCATGGGCGATAGCTACGGCAGCGCCGCAGGGCGCTGAGAAAGCGTTCCCGCTGCAGAATCATTGCCGGCGTGACGGGAGCAAATTTGGAGCGCCACAGACGCTGCGTTTTCTCAGTCCTTCCCAGGCTGCTAGTCAATGGCGTCACCAGGGAATGGCCAACGCCATATTGCGGGTGGATACAATGTAAATATTGCGAGAGTATCACAGTGCATCTAACATTTTAAGCCAACCGTAAGCTCAGATACAAATAGGTCCGAACAATGTGTGCGTCCTCTCTATCCGCCACTACTCTGCATATCAGTTTCCCACGGGACGGCAGCCGATTGCCAAGCTATGAAACGCTAACAATACAGGCACACAACGAGCTCGTATTCAATAGCATCATCCTGCCATCTACCGAGAAATATTGTTACCTATGCTTCAGCGTTCAATCTGACATTCATTCCTTATTCAACGCGGTAATACCAAGACCGTGCTGCTACCTAGCGAGAGAAAGCTGAACTTATGCTTCTTGGACATCGGAATTGAGAGTAGATCTTCTGAACAATCCAGTCCAGAAAGTAGATCCTCTGAACATACCGGCCCAAGAGTAGATCTTCTGAACATTCCGGGCCAAGAGTAGGTCTTCTGAAAATTCAGTCCCGAGAGTAGATCTTGTGAACACTTCCATCCTCCGAGTAGATCCTCTGAACATTTCCAGTAGTAGATCTTCTGAACATTTCCATCAGTAGATCTTCTGAACAACTAAGGCCTATTTGTAGATCCTCTGAACAATGCAGTCCCGAGAGTAGATCTTGTGAAAAAAAATCTCCTGAAAGTAGATCCTGTGAACACTTTCGTCTTCGAGTAGATCTTCTGAACAAACCAGTCCCGAGAGTAGATCTTGTGAACACTTCCAGCTTTCAGTAGATCCTCTGAACATTTGCATTCGGGAGTAGATCTTCTGAACACTTGAGGCCTATTTGTAGATCCTCTGAACAACCCAGTCCCGAGTAGATCTTGTGAAAAACATTCTCCTGAAAGTAGATCCTGTGAACACTTTCGTCTTCGAGTAGATCTTCTGAACAACCCAGTCCCGAGAGTAGATCTTGTGAAAATAGATGTTCTGAAAGTAGATCCTGTGAAAATAAATCCTCTAAAAGTAGATCTACTGAACGTAGGTCTTCTGAAAGTAGATCTTGTGAGCTTCCCCCCGAGGAGGGTTTTGTGGCCACATGGGAGGTTATTCGTGCGGTCGGTGGCCCACATGGGAGGGGTTGTTCGCGCGGTCAGTGGCCACATGGGAGGTTATCCGTGCGGTCGGTAACCACATGGGAGGTTGTTAGCGCGGTCAGTGGCCACAGTGGGAAAGGTTGTTCGCGCGGTCGGTGGCCACATGGGAGGTTGTTCGCGTGGTCGGTGGCCCACATCGGGAGGTTGTTCGCGCGGTCGGTGGCCACATGGGAGGTTGTTCGTGACGGTCGGTGGCCACGCGTTGTGCCCCGATTGGCCGTGTAGAGGTCATTGGTGGATTTCCACGGCGTGAAGCTGGGCTCGCGAGCTGCATGGTGCTTGATACGAAACTTGCAGTGCAGGTTGTAGTCTATCAAATAGATGGCCTGCACTTCTCTGAAAAATGGGGTGCAAGTGTTAAACAAAGTATATGAGCATGTCCTTCAGGGAAACTAAGCAATGGGGATGGGAGGGATGAAGTGGCATTGCTATCTCCAGGGATATGCCAGTAGTAACAGCTAAGGCAATATAACCCCAATGTCAGCAAATAGCGATAGCAGTAGTTCACGGCGGCAGAGCGGTAGCTCATCCAGTGATTCGAAGAGTTCCTCAACATGAAAAGTTAAATGTGTTTTTGGAACATATGTTAATTGTATAATGCTTAATGCTTAGAGTATTCGATCCAAATTTGCTGAGTTCAAATGTCATGTTGCTTAGGAGGAACCAGATTTTGTTCGCATTACTGAGGCTTGGGTCAGTCAGGGGTATTTTGGGGATAACTTACAGGACTACGAGATCCAGGGACAAAATATGTTTTCGTGCAATAGGGGTCCAGCAATGAAAGGGGTGGTGTATTGCTCTATGTGAATGGCTTATTCGGTTCTCAAAAAGTACCAGATGAGGTAAAAAATGTGTGTAGAGTCCATTTGGCTTCATGTCTGCTGTGGAAAAGGCAACACTGCAATAAACTGAGGATAGAAGCTTTGTACCGATCAGGAACCCTGCCACATTCTCAGCAACTGGAGCTTGGAAAGGTGATTTTCGATGAAATTGAGTAGAAACTTTCAGATGAAATCTGCATTATTCTTGGTGACTTTAATCTAAAAGGATACTATAAATGCTGGTGTTGGCTGTCTATCATGCAAAAATGTTTCCGAAATGACTTGAGGAGGACCTTGTTTTTACACCAGTTTGTAACGGAACCTATTAGGCAAGGCTCATTCTCGGACCTCGTCTTCTCGGATTTAAGTGACTTAGTTCAAGACTTAACTGTAGGAGAA